>QGOA01006681.1:0-14291 GCA_003313075.1 Termitomyces sp. MG16
AATCCAGTAACTTCGTTACATTGAGTCCATCGACGTACGTCTGCGTGGATGTCTGCTGGTGGCTTGCGTAGGCCTGCGTAGATTTTCAGGGCCCTTTCGTGGACGTACGCTGGCATCAGGGGTGGGAAAAGGATAGAAGGGGAGACGCGCAGCCTCGAGTTATTGCGGGGAGGAATGGAGAGGGGAGGGAAGTGGGGAACCTCGAGAAGGGTTTATTCATGCCATGAAGTCCGCCAATGGAGGAGGTTTTCACTTGTGTGCTGATGCCCGCTGGTGGCCACTGATGCACATTGACGTCCGCTAGTGTCCGCTGGCATCCGCCGGGCCTGCGTGCGCATGTGTGTGCCCGCCTTTTATTGATCCACTGGACTGTGTCATACAGCACATTGTGACACGTCCGCGGCTCTGTATTCTATGGCACTGTGGGGACTGCTCCGCTCCAGTGTAGCGGACTCTGCTGGACATGTATGGTACGGCACAAAGCGGGCTCCCGTACAACGTATGACACGTACCGTTGTGATGTCTCTATGTAAACTACCAAGCATTTTTGGAGGCCTCTGCATGCCAAGAAGTCCTCTGATCATCACATCACCCCTCTCCCCCTTCTTCAGCCAGATGCCATTCTCGGCACGTTGCCATGGTCTGGCGGTTTCTGTGTCATGAACAGCAGGGCTCATGTCTCAGACAGTCTGGGTAGCCTTCTCAGTTGTCCTTCTCCTTCTTCTTTGGCTGCCCAGGTGAGCGCACAGTTGCTCTCTCACATTACAGATCTTGTCTTACCACAAGTACTGTTGACATACAGTTCTTGCACATCACTTCTTGTATTTTGTTATTGTTTAGTCTAGCATTTGCTAAATGCTATACTTGTGTTTGATTTCCACCCCTGGTGCATGCACACTCTTTGTCTTTGTGGCTCATGGTGGCTGTGCAGACCCTTGACAAGTCAACTTGGGCACAGCCACCATGTCCATTGATAAGTGTCTTTATTTTGCTTTGTGTGTGGTCAGATCAATGGGCATGGTGGCTGTGCAGACCCTCGACAAGTTGGCTTGGGCACAGCCACCATGCCTATTGATAAGTGTCTTTATTGTAAACAACTGACCACACAAAGCAAAGTAGAGCCAAACAAAGTGGGGCTGCCATCTGAAATGTTGTCAAATTTGTTCTTCTCCATTGTGCTCATCATTAAATTTGAGCTTGTTTTGTTAAACTTTGTGCTGTGTTGCAATCGTCTCCATGGTAGGTCAACAGTAGTATAACTGAGATGCAGAGATGTGCACATCTCTTGCCCTGGCCTGCCATAAGCTTAGTTCTTCCTCTCTCCCTCTGAGCTCTGGGTTCACCCAAGTTCTTCCCTTTCCCTGGAGTTACTCCAGCTCTCCACAGGTCCTCTGAGCTTGTCCAAAGCCTTTGCCTCCAGGTATTATCCAGGGATTTCATGTAGTGAGTCTGCAAATTCTTACTCACGCACGATAGATTTGCTCACGTTCAAACTGTTATCATATCTCGCTACAACTCCAGGCTCACTCCCCTCCTACTCATAATCGCTACCATCTGTTGCAACAAATGAGGTTCCCTCTGCTGGCGAGTGACATCCACATACCTCATCACATATCTTTTTCACCTCCTTCTTGTCCTGTTTCCTATAGCATTTCGTCACGTCCAGCCTTTCTTGAGCTAGGACATGGACAGCTGTCTGTTAAGGATTGTTATCCAAATTAGTGAACTCGTCTCAGAAGTGACGACCCACTGTCAGCTGCTTGGCGGACCTTTTGGACCAGCCAGTCTTGGTGAGCTTGGTTACAAGATTGAATCCACCACTGTTAGACCTGCCTGGTTTGCCATGAGGCCGGGGAATCTTCTTATTAGTCCCCCTTTGAGTGCGAGGAGTCTTGGGATCTTGGGGAGGCTCGTTTTCTAGGTCACTTTCGTTGTCATGAATCTCTGTCCCTCCTATGTCTGTCGCATACAAATTGTCTGGCCCAAACACCATGCGTGCTGCAGTGGGTGGAAACGGTGGAGGTGGAAGTGCTGTGAATTCAATGCAGGATGAGGGCAGAGCATATGGTCTCAAAACATGCAGTCTCATTGCCGCTTGTTGTATAAGACTATGCTTCCCTCACAGCAATTATATATGTTTTCTCCACACTAAGGCACTTTGACAACATTGTGCAAGCATCCCCATATGGCTTTTGAAAACAAAAAAAGTAGTGTCTTTGTCCTATATTACATAATCTTTACTTGACAATCGCCCTTTTCCAATTCACCCATCTATGCACATTATGCAGGTATCACACTTCTCCATGCTAGTTGTATCTTGGACTCACGTCTCCTAAGAACAATCAATACAAATTCTCTCTCGACATCAAGGGCAACAAAGGCCTGATTAGTTCTGTGGTTTTCAGTTTGGATGCTACTATAATGTTCATTGGCAGTGAGTCGTTACCACACCCCAATTTTTCCACTATTACAGTCTTTATCACAGGTGATGATGGCCACATTCGCGTCTATTCAACAAAAGACTTTGTCCATATCCAAACTCTCCATGATTCGGCCTGGGACAAGGTCACCGCTTTGTCTTACATATACAAACCTGATGCTGGTGATAAAGCCGAGATAATTTGTGTGGGAAGTATACAAGGATCCATTTCCCTAATTCCTAAGTCTAAATAAAATTCCATGGGTGGTGCCGCTCAGACCTGGATTTCTTGCTAACTGGCATTAAGTGGTTGCCTCAAAGATCTTCTATGTCTCTTCAAGCTTTCGAGTTCAATGACAGTGTTGCTGTTCAATCATTCAACACCACAAATCAGCAACTTGCCATTGCTAGCCATAGTGGGACTCTGAAACTGTTTAGCATTGATGCAGGTGGTGAGTCAAGCTTGATGTATTGTTTAATCTTTGGACTGGACCGTAAACAGTTGATTTGATTGAGCTATGGTCCATTGCAAGTCAATCTCATGCTATACCAATCGGCCTTGCGTTCTTTGGCGGCGGCAATCAAAGTCTTCTGGTTCACAATATCAAAAATGGTGAAATGTTTGTTAAGTTTCTCGAAACATGAAGATCCAATTGACATTATTGACTTTCATGTCAGGCTTTGTCATGATGTGCAGACCTCGGAAGTAATCTGGCAAAAATACTTGACATGTGCTATGCACGTCCTTTCTATCTATACCCCTGTTTTATTTGCTTACTTCTTGCAGTGGAAATGCAGCCCTTTCTCCTTGCAAGGACTCTCTCCTGGTGCATAATTTGACAGAGCATTACATGCAGGTCCATCGGTTTCCGGGGTCTCTACCTGAAGCAATCCTTCCTGCCAGTTTTCAAAGGCAGATCACCATTCAAGCTGCCTGGGCTGAAGATGGTAAGATTGCCGTCTGTGGTAGTGACCGTGATACTATCTATGTATTTGATATGGCAACATGTGAAATCATACAAAAGCTGCTTATGAGCGGTAAGTTTGAATATTTGAGAAATTTCAACAAATTGATCAAAGTTTCAGGACAAATACAAGCAGTTGCCACTGCTGAGCTCTCAAATGGCAAGCATGTCATCGTCGGTAGATCAAGCTCTGGCAGTTTTACCCTCAGTGTGGGTAAAGCAAGTGAGCAAGAAGCTATACTATCACTGTGCTTTCTATTCACTGTTTAAATAGCCCATCAATCTAGTGAACGAACCTGTTGTCATACATTCGGCACCACTGATGGATAAGTGGCCAACATTGACCAGCAGCACTGCCAGAAGTGAAGGCTCTGATGCCTCCGAGGCCGCGGAAATTCATCTCGTACCAGTTTTATTGTAATTTTTGGAATACAAGATCCAGTATTTGTGTCCCAAGCTTCCACATTCCAAGATGCTTGACATACTTCTTCCCTCTCCAATTCTATATCATTTCAGACTCTGCTTGGAAACAGTATATAGAATATGCCTTGCAAGCTGCACCCTGATGCGCCAGACAAACAGGGTGTGAAGCGGTGTTTTTTATGTGGCAATCATAATCTCCCAAATTGTTATGCGAGATCAATGATCTTGTGTGTGTTTGATATCTGAAGAAATTGTTTTCTGTGCCTTGTCCTTTGTCCCCCCATCCCATCTCATTCTCCCTCAATCATGAAAGATGCAGATGACAATGACAAGAAGAGAGATGATCTCAGACACTCAACGAGGGCGTTTTGTTAACCTTTGCACTTATAAAAAACATCAATCAAACAATAATACTGAGAAGATTCAATCAATGGTATCCGCTAATCAGGTGGCTCAGGCAGCTCATGATGCTAAATTGTCAAGAGCAATTGATAATCTCCCAATTGGCAACCTCAATTTGCACCCTGCTGTGATACAGCCATCGATTGCTGCTCCTGCGCTAGACTCTTGTTTTACTAGAACAAAAAAATTGGTCTCTCTACTTCACGAAATCAAGGATGGTCTCAAAACTCTGCATTCAGATATTAAGGCTGTCAGGAATGCCCCGACTAGAGCCAGCAACATTAAGCTGGCAGGCAATATCAAGGAACTAGGCAACATCAAACAAGCTCTGGCAGAGGAATCAGCCAAGCTTCTTCCAATGGCAATGTCAAAGATTCTGGCTGTGGTCAAAACTTACGAAACAGTACGGTCGTTGCAGGATACGGTCCACAGCCTTTTCAAAGTCATGATGCAGACATGGCAAGATGCCTTGGCAAGACGCATTGCTCAGGAGGATGCTTTAGCTGAGAGTAAGTTCAACACCGGTCAGTACCAGCAGATTCATGTGTTTCCTGATTATTGACGATTCCTCATAGGGGCACATTTCTTGCCCAGTCTTGTTGGAGTGGCAGCGTTTCTACAGGTGGTGATACTCATGGTTGCTGTTTGCCACATCACTCTCCACCTTCCTCATCAAGACACATACTGGTTATTCCAAATGTGCAAAAAGCTTTTGGACATTGTCATGGAAGCTCTCCCTCATGCGTTGACTGCTCTGGGTTTGCACTTTTACAAAACATTCCCTCATGACATCCATGTTGCAATCAAGACTTTGCACCTGGAAGGGAAATCTGAGGTATATGCGGCCTGCCCAGCATGTCACTCGATTTACAGAGCAATCAAGGGCAAGAGTGGCGAAGACAATAGCTCAAGAAACACACAAAAAACACAATAAGTGTTTTTTTTACTATTTATCAATTTATACTTTTAGTTTTTCCAGAGAAACACTTGTTGGAAGTCACATGACCTGTTTCTAATGGATGTTTCTCCAGAAATCTCTGCCATGCCCCGAAGTGACTGTTACATCATTGTCTATGCACAAAAGAGAGGGGTTTGGAGAGGCCAGGCAAGCAATTGACTTGCCATGGCTTGGAGTCTCCAGAGAGTGGACATCTTAGTCCCAAAGCATATAGATTGACTTTGGGTTAGTAGTAAGAATACTATTTGTGCCCATTTTTTCAGTATGAATTTTTATTCCATTCAAATTATAATCAATAACAATTTTACATCTATCATTACAAAGTGCAAGTGCATGCAGCTGAGCCCCATGAGCCTTTGTGAAATAAAGTGGCATTTAGCTAAAGACCAATTCAAGTATATTTGGGCTGCCTTAAAATAAATAAAACTTTATATTTTGCATTACCATCACTTCATCTCCTATGAAAAAGTGCTCCTCAGTTACTTCTATCATGCACACAGAGCACAATGAGCCACACAACAAATACATAGGCAGTAACAAGGGAGAGGAGACAGGAAGAGTGGGGAAGAAGAGAAGTACTGGCAGACTCAGCCAGAGAAAAGATGAACCAACCTTTAGCCATGAAGCCAGGTGCCAGTAACACTTGGGCATGTAAAGCATGACAGACCAATGGATAAATACGTGAACAGACTATGGTCCATGCATAGAGTAGAAGGGCATAAAGAGTGATGATTTGGGGAGGCTGGGCAAGCAATTCACTTGTCATGGCTCAGAGTCTCCGGAAAGCAGACTACTTAGGCCTACATGCACCTAGAATTGACTTTGGGTTAGTAATAATACTGTTTAGCCCATTTTTAGTGTACTTTTCAATAAACCAATCAAAATTATATACCTCTATTATAAAGTGTGCACATGCATAACAGAGCCCTACAATCTTAGTGAATTAAAGAAAGTCCAGTCTTATTTTGTTAAGGCTACTTTTTACTTTACAAGTAAACTTATAAATTCGCATCAGCATAAGTTTCTGTTGCAAGCTTGGCCAAGACCAGGAAGTGCTCTGTACCTGGAATTCCTGGAAAACATGTCACCTACAGTTTATTATTATCTGTGACTTGTTGTAGTGTGCAGTTATATTCCGTACATGAGCTGGATGGTGAATTCCATTGCAAGACATTCAGACTGGTACTTGTCATGCTCTATAGAGTGGGAACTCTCAGTAAGATCCAGATCTCTATTCTTTATGAGGAGGTAACTTCCTGCTGCATAATTTCCCATGGACTCATGTTGACTTTAACCAGGATTTCTTGTATGTGGTTGCTGCACAGAGAGGGCGGTGCTGACGGTGCTGCAGCTGCATTTCTGTGGAGACGCAGACAGGATATAGCATTACAAACTGTGACCTGTTTGGCTATGTGTACACCATGAGTGCATCTGTGCCTGCTGCGAGTGCGCTGCTGACACTCTGCAGATGATGGTGCATGTGGTATTGTCAAAATGCTCCTTTGCACGTTGCTCCTTGCACTTGTGGGTGCCGCTGACCAGCCAGAGTTGAGTCCACACAAGCTCCAGATTGTCAACTCCAGTGAAAAGTTGATCAGAGCAGAACAA
Source organism: Termitomyces sp. MG16 (assembly GCA_003313075.1). NCBI lineage: Eukaryota > Fungi > Basidiomycota > Agaricomycetes > Agaricales > Lyophyllaceae > Termitomyces > Termitomyces sp. MG16. The sequence goes on from QGOA01006681.1 coordinate 6,776, forward strand.
GGAAGATCAAGGGAAATTAACTCCGCTAATCAGATCTTGTTTTGGCTTGCCCACTCTCAAACTTTTAGACTTTTATCAAGCGAGGCAGAGGAAGATAATATATGTTAGTTCACCAGGTTTATTATCAGTCTCGAGTACACTCAATAACATTCAATCAAACAATGCTACAATACAGTAATTATCCATTGCAACTAGAGATATCCTCACGTGCACAAAAGAAGCTACCACAGAGTGCTGCATCAGAAATTATCTATAAGTAACTGGATCATATCAGGACTTTAAAATGAGTAACCATGTGGTTGCATGGGCAACAAAAGCTAGCGCACAAATGCTGCATCAGAAACAAGATAAGTCCATCAGCACGAATGTACATACCAAGTTAAGGGAACGAAGTGTATCCTTGCCCTTGAATGAGGTCAACAATATATAAGTCAGTGGCCAAAACATATTGGGACTCGAGATAAGAAATCTATGTCAAAAACAGGAACAGAATCTATGTTGTGTGCCTGAATGAGAGTCATAAATATAGTAGTTAGCAACTGAAATATACCAAGACTTTGTTGATATAGCAAGCATGTGGTATTTCTTTCAATGTGATCAGTAACGCAACAATTCAACACATAAGATAACACACCTGGAGAGTCTCTGCATCAAGTGAATCCCAGTAGACAGTCCATTCTTCCTCAGTTCCATGGTTATTTTCTATTCATTCACGTTTGCAGATACTTCTACAAATTTGTCTCAGTGATTAGTGCGAAAAGTTGTAAGAGATACATGTACTTGGCATTATTTGCTTTTCCTGCTTTAGCTTTTTTAAATTTCTTCTTTGCTGCCTCCTCTGTAAGCTCGGCGCTTTGATATGGTGCTTTCAATGTTCTTGTTGATTTGATAATCAGAGCAACTGGAGGTAATTGTAGTGCTGGTGGCTGGATTGGTGTCATGGATGAAGAGGAATTGCTAGCATTAGTCAAGGTTGCAGCTACGAGGGATGGAAGGCTGGGAGTTTCTGAGATGGTGCTTGAAACAATCAGTGCTGGCTCTGGATTTGCAAGTGGAGTAGTTGGGGCTGTAGAAGCAGTGAAGAATGGAACTGGAGTCAAAGAAGTTTTTTTGGAGATGTCTGATGGAACCAGTGTTAGTCATCATCAGAATTACTAAATAATGAAAGGCATACTGGAACTGGAGACGGTGGTCAAGGAAGGAGTCAGAGAGTTCAAAGATTCTGGCATTGTTGGAGTAGACAAAGTCAGAGCAGAGGTTGAGGTCAAAGCAGCGGCAGTGGAAGCAGAGGTGATGGCTATAGAGGTAGTTAAAGCTGTGCTCAATGGAGAAGTTGGTCTAAGAGTTGCAGGGGCTTGTGCAAGCAAAGAAGAGGTGGATCCCTGTGGTACAGTTGTTGTTGCAATGGTAGTCAGGTCTGAAAAAACAGTAGCACTAGAATGTGCTATTAGCCAAGTATAAAATATCCAATTGAAGAACTTGCAGTGGATTTCTAATCTGAAACCACAGTCAACTGGCTTCTGGATGAGACCAAATGCATAGACTCACCTTTGAAGCATTTGCCTTGGTGGAAACCTCAGCAGAATTTTTGATATGGCTCTTGATGTCAGCAGCTGGAAGTGGACTCATTCGTGACTTCTTTGAGGGCCAAGAAGGCAATTTTGAAGATATAGATCGTTTTGGTGCATTTCTTGCTGTGGCCTCAACTTTGACTTTGAAAGGGTGAGAAAGGTGTCCAGCTGCCCAGGATGGATAGTTGTCAATTGCAATTTGATTCCAGTTATTTGCACCATATGAAAGTTCCAGATGGCGACTACACATGTGGTGCTCATAGTAGTTCATTGCAGCTAAGTTATCATCAGCCCACGTCTTTGGAGCCATATCATTGTTGAGCAGGTACTGCCAAATTGATCTTGCATCAATGTGGTATTGCTTCACCTCCTGCGATGTGACAATGTTGCCATTGATGTCTTGAACATACCATGTCATTGTATTCTCATGAGACTCAGCCTGGCGATAGAGGTTTGTAAACCCTTTCTTTTCCTTCTTTGCTGCATGATATTCCTTTCGAGTCCAATCTGTGGAAAATTGTCTGCATCTAAGTGTGGAACCAAAAGGGTTGCAGAAAAGTCAGGTTTTGTTGATTGAGCAGGCACTAAGAGTGTCGATAATATCCAATTGTGAAGATCTAGATGACAAAGTGAATATTAGATAGGTATCATCCGAATTGTAGATTATATGTGCACTTGATTGTTGATAACAGCTTTTGTTGGTTCTCTTCCATGGAGTTCTCTATGTGTTCAAGCCACCATGCCATCAAATTGTTCTGGTGGGCCAGATCAGCTGAAGATGCATCCAAGTTGCAAATTGCATTCAAGATGAGATCATTTTGTGGTCTCTCCCAGAAAATGGTATTATTCAAGGTGTTCTGTATATTCAAGAAGGTCAGGACTATGCATAATGTGTTGTGAGACTTACTATAGCACTGGAGTTTTGCATTCTCTGAGAGCATCTATCCTCCATACTTCCTACATGCTGTGATAGCCTTTGTGATCTACTGTCATAGACATTGTCAAACTGGTATTCATGATGAAGTGAAGATGAACCAGTATGAAAGGAAGATGATGTTGACAGAGATGACATAGTGGAAAGTAGAAAAGGTCACGATCTCGTTAAAGTAATGATCGCAATTAGTATTACAATGGTGTATGTAAAATAGCACCTTCTTGAAAATCCTCCTCATCCTCATGCCCACCAGCTTCAAAGGCACCACTTAACTCAGCAATATCAAGACCAGGCTTTTTCACCAAAAAAACCCAATCTTTCCATCCGTCACCAAGCATCTTCACAGAATGCAGAGCCATACATACCACAGATTGTATAGTCTTGATATCCACTACAACAACTTGCTCTCCATTTGCCTGTTTGCATGTCCATAAAGTATAGGATGACTCATGTAGCAAATCAGAATTGGAACGGCTATACAAATCAATCATTGCAAGCGTTTGTATTTCTTCATCAATTGCAAGTTGGAAATAGAAGTGAACCTCTCCAAATTCCAGACATCCATAATAAGTCAGCTAATGTGTATGTCAGAGAAATATACTATGATGTAAAGAATAATAGACTAACTTTCACATTTCTTGCTATGCATAATCTTGAGAGGCTTTTCTGCTTCCTTCCAGAGTGAACATGAAACTTGGCCATTTGGTAGACATAATGGAGCCCACCAAACCAGGCTGAACTCCCTATATAGAACCTCGTAGTTTTTACTTTCTAGATAATGTTGAAGTGCTGCATTTTCCAGAGCCGTTATTGAACAAGAGCATGAGTCTACTGCACAAAGAAGCACATAGCCTTCTCCAAGGTCAATCCCTCCACGTGGAATGTGGCCTTCCTTCTGCCTTTCCCTGTCTAATGCTGGAACCATAGCTTTAAGACAGTTGATCTCAGCTCGCTGAACTGCACAATGAGAGAGGTGCTTATAGGGATCTGAATGTTGTTTGAGTTCTTTGGTAAGATTGCCAATAGTATGCTCTATTGTCCACTGTGAATATGTGATGCCTGGGACCACTCATATAACTTCACCAGCTAAATGTGATAGTCCATGTAGAGATTGCTGTGACATATGGATTTGATCTGCATGGTGCTGAATATACATGGATTCAAATTCAGCAATGAATTGAATAAGATTCAGGTGAGCTGTCTGGATTTGTTGATGTGTAATCGACTTTTGATAGATTATGCAAATTCCAGAGACAAGTTTGCAATAAGAGTGCCATTGATGCGAAATGTAAGTTTACTTATATTGTAAAGTAGTCTTAACGGAATAAGACTAGTCTTTTAAATAAGTCAACTTAACTTCACTAAGATCGTGGGGCTTAGTTACGCGCACGCACACTCCGTAAAGTAGGGTTGTTATAATTTTTATTGATTTTAAAATTGTAATGCAAATCAAAATTCACACTAAAATTTGGGAATCAAATAGTATTAATACTAATAAGACCCGAAGTCAACTATTATGCGTCTGGCCTAAGATGTCCGCTCCCTGGGGACTCCGAGCCGTGGCAAGTGCGTTGCTTGCCCGACTCTCCCAAATCCCTCCCTTCTTATATCCTTTTTGTCGTGCACGGACCTCGTCGTTCTGGCGTGTTTCGACCTGCAGCCGGTGCTGGTTATTCGGGTCGACGGTTTACCGGGTCTGGGCCATGGTGGCCGCGTGGCCGTCACTTGGCAGTGAGGCTAAACGTTTCCCCCACTGTTTTCGTCGGCTAAACCTTGCTCTAGTTCCTTTTCCTTCTTCCCTCTCTTTTGCTCCTGGCTTCTCTGCCCTTCTCCCGGCGCCTTTATCGTAGTGTCGGGGCGGAATCGGTGGTGCTGATTATAGAGTAGCGGTGGTGCGTGGAAGGTAAGGGAGACGACAGTGTGTGTGTGTGGTTTCGATCATGATCGGCTCGTGATCATGATCGCTTGATGGGACTGATCTCGGTGATTGATCTCGTTGCCATCAAGCCCTGCCGAGTTGCCGCTTTTATCGTTGCGTTCGTCGTTTTGGGTGCGTGGCTGGGTGGTCTGGTGGTGTAGGGTAGGCGTCCTGAGGTGCGTTTGTCCCGGTCTACAGTTTTCGACCGTTACGAGGGCTTACGGTTTTCAGCTTATCTCGTATGGACTTTTGCTGTGAAAATAAAACAAATATAATATATATTTGTCGTTCCTCAGCTTCTGTCTCTGTTTTGAGACAATCGTATCACCATATATCAGTGGGAAGGACACAGTAAAAGAGACCAGGGCCTAGTCCAAAGAGGTAAAGTAAGAACTCCCATGCCTTGTATCCACTATTGATTTTCTCTGCAGGATTTTGTGGTGGTCGATCAAATGATCCTGGAAAATATGGTGTACATTGTGCAACGTCCTGTCCATAAGCCTGCCATTTTGGATTCACTACATTCAAACTTCCCATGCCATAAAGAAATGAGGAGATTGGCAAGGTTTAGAATGAGATGCATAATATCACCAGGAAACATGTGTGGAACTCCAAAATATGTTCCTTTTAGAAGACCAGAAAAGATACTTGGTTGGCAAATACCTGTTTCATGATGGTTGAGTTCATATTCCTGTTTAGTAGTAGATGACACAACAAGTGCCAGACTTTCGTTGTACTGATTGACACTTATGTCACGTACAATGTGGGCAGGAATATCATCATGATCACATCCAGGGGCATTGTAATTGTTGGGTTTTAATAGAAGAGGAAAGTAGTAAGAGGATACAGATTTTCTCCATCCAAGAAGTCCGCACCACGAGCAACAGCCAATCTTTCCAGAATGTCCAACAAGTCCATTCAGATAAACCATTCCGGGCCCATCTGCAGTTGCAAGAATGATATACAGCCTTGATTTGTAGAGGGGTTTTGTGTTGGCATTCCATATCGGAAGACCACCATGGTGATTGATAGCAGCAACTGAATGAAGTCCGACATAAAAATATGACTGTGCATCCTTAATTTGTTGGGACCAGGCAAAATACCACCAGGAAAAACATATTTTTTCCGGTATCTCAAACCAGGTGCAAGGTTGACAAACATCCAGATATAGACCCAGCAGTCAGAAGCCTTGTTACAATAGATTTGGCAACCATCAAAAGATAGCATGAGCAGTATATCGTGCTCTGTAATATCTCCATTTGCCACAGCATGAAGAATATCAGATCCACAGGCAATATCATCGAAGACATCAATATCATTGCCAAGGTCAAGTTGATCCAATAGTTTATGTAGTCGCTGAAAGAAATACTCCATTTCAGCAGCCATTTCAGCATGCCGCATAAGTGCCTGGATTGCAAACAGGATTGGAATAGTGTCAAATGTTTGACATGGTTTGCCTTCCACATCGTAGCGTGGTTCATTGCAATGAAGACATGTATTGCAGTTTGACAAAGGGCCTGTGTAGGCCATGCAGCTATTCGGGCTCATTTCCTTGACAATCGGTCGCATGCCTGTAATATCTGCAATGAGTCTTTTGATTTGATCGTAGGAAAGTATATTGTCCTCAGGATGTGCAATCTCGATGGCTTCCTTTGATGCATTGTATGATTCGATGGTCCGTGAAGCCAGGAAGAGACGGATTGATAGAAGTGTATCTCAATCATGATTGTCGTCAAATTCAAAGGATTTACAAGGAGGGTTGAGCAATGATTCAATGTCAGCTGTAGTGAAGTCTCCATTCTCGAGAGTTGCATTCCGAAGAGATTGAATATATTGTTGTGTTACTCGAATAGTAGTCAAGTCACTTAAAGGAGCCAGATCATTTTCAGGATTGTCTATCTCCTCAGAGTTGACCTCAGCATCACAACTGGTATGTACTTCCACCAAATCACTTCCAGGGTCAGGTGTAGGAGATCGAGGAGGGAGAGGTGGTGGTGAATGAGAGTGTGACCTGGACTGCAACTGAGACAGAGATATAATTCCAGCCCCAGAGAGAGGTTGTGACAAAGAACCAGAACAAAGTAGAGACTGAGAACGAGAACCAAAGGGAGATAAAAAACCAGAAGGAAATTGAGAATCAGGATGGAAATTTGATTCATATTCCATGTCTTCATTATCTCTTCCCTTGAATTTTAAAGAGACCGTCAGTTGTCAAATAAAATCATATGTTCTCTATCACCTCTTCTACAGACACTTCTTGGTGTAACATCGGTTCCTCTTCTTCAAATTCTGTGTCATGCATAGTGGTGCTCCTGTTCTGCTGGGATGTGGTTGGTGACCGGGAATTTTCAAGTTTCTTGAGGTGATTGTAGTATGTCGCCTTTGAAACTTCCTTTCTACGTTTGCAGTAATGGGGGCATTCACAGAACCAGCGACAATTTTCATTGCGGGGAGCGTGAGCCATGGAAAGAACGGTGTGGCAAAGAAAACTTGAAAAATCTCAGGCAAAAAAGATAGATGCAAAAGATGTCAACAAAATTCAATTCAGAAGTACATGCGTCATTCTTGACGACAACTAGGACTAGTTGACTATCAACTAGTGACTACTTCTTGTTGCTGTCAAGGATCAAATTCAAAGATCGGTTTCGATCTCGCTTGATTGGACTTGTTTGTCTTGATATCCCTTGTTCTGGCCCGATTGACTTTTCACTGGGGCTGAGGTTGGAGGAGGTTTGGAGGTGAAATTCATGCCAAAGGCATGAATCGTAGCTCATACATAAATTATTGTATAACATTATTTAATAATAAAAAAGTAAGAAATAAAGAATGAAGAGAAGTCAAGAAAAAGGAAAATATAAGAGTCGGGGACCACGATGAGATAACAGTGCTTGTTGATACAAAGATCCCCGACTCTCTTATGTAAGTAAGAGAAAGGGTGCTTTACAAGCTCGAACGTCTCAGTTCCTCACAAGTTTGTTGCAGATCACGTGATGTTCCAGAATGCTCTAGAAGTTTCTATTAAGTTCCTTATTAGTATTTTTGTCTCGCTTACTTTTTTCAAATCATTATTCACTCAATCAACGACTTTATCAA
>QGOA01006688.1:0-10196 GCA_003313075.1 Termitomyces sp. MG16
TGCAGAATGTTGGGCGTTTTCCACTTGTGCTTCTGTTCTTTGACGTTTGAGACCTTCGCAGCTCCAATCTTCTCCCCCTTGGAGTCTAGTTGTGATGTTTTCTCTATGTCAACATTTATGAGCGGGCGTCGACGTATTCCTGAACCATTGACACTCTCTATGTTTGGTTTGTAGGCGCCTGCGTTGGACATCCGAGACGACGGAATGGGTTTACGCCTGGACAGAGGGCGGTGGCTGTGACATCACGGGTATGCATTTTCCCACGTGAATTTCGCAGGAATATCGTGAATTTTGGTCGCCGTCTTCGGAAAAAATCTGAGAGAAACCCCCATCTCTTTCGTTTGAATAAAATGCACACTTTTTTCTCGTCTGAATGTTTCTCAAGGTACCTGTCAGAAGCTGCATGAGGTGACCTTATGTGTCCAGAAGTGATTCAAGATACCTCTGCTTAACGATGCGAACATACCTGAGTGAAAATCATGTTGATTAACAGCAAGTGGAATATCTATTGATATCTCATGACTATATGCTATAGCTTCGGGGACCAGGCTACCCGTGATTGCTCGTAGCCGTCTTTGGTCGTCAGGATCATATGTGGTTCGTACTGGCTGTAAAGTCCTGTTGTATCCAAAATACCATGACTCTTATCCATCGCTCATCTTTCCCGTTCATTTACGCATGCTACCGATGAAGATTGCTTAATTCTCCAGATAAGTGCATGCGGCAGGAGCACACGATTCGACTCCTGTCCTGCACTGAAATTTGTGGAACGATCCTCAATAGAACCAATTCCTTACCTTTCTGGAATATCGGAGTCGATAGTATGCCTTGGCCTCCCATGCGGGGCATGCAATGAGGTGAACGGGAACACAAGAGGAAATTCAGATGCAAAATGTCGCACTGAATCGAGCATACACTACTTTCCCTTGTGATAAAAGAAAATATAGGAGGATATGTCGACAAATTCATACATAAATCTTCGTCGCTTGAGCATATGCCTTTCTTCAATCGCCCAAATCTTTGTTTGTGCAGAACACAAACGAGAGACTGCATCCTGGGCGGTTTTGTCGTCCGGAATACAGGCTGAACCAGATACGAGAACGAAAATTGCGTCGTAGAGAAGCGGGCGTGAAGAAGTGACGTACCGTTTGCGAAAGTCAAGGAAGTTACCTTGTGAGTGAACGAGAAGACGAATTCAAAGAAGAGTAGAAGCTGTGGCTGAAAATATTTAATCGAGCTGCCCAAATTTATGCATGAGTTACTTTGGAATACTTTGGAAGATATAAGGAATGTCGTGCTTTCATGGCACGAAGGTATACGCTGGCGTGGATCCTCAGCACTATAAATACTGGTCAAAAGTCATTGATATATTGAGATTGACCTCAAAGCCGAGGAAAAGAAGAGAATTTGCACCCGTGGGCATATCGGTCACTGGTCGACGATTGGAGTTCAGTGGGCCTATGAGGTAAAGAACATCCCAAGAATGCATATCGGAGCCATATATTGTACGTCCTCCGTTCGACTCGCACTGATAGGCAAAGTAGACGAGAGCAGTGAATACATGGTTTTGGATGGGGAACGGAGTATTAACATGGTCGTATTATATTCACGAAGAAGGGTGTCTGCGCTGACTGCGACCAGTACACAGATGTGATCTCGTCGCCAATCCCTTGTGCAAACCGGCTCCGATACTGCAATAGTTTGGACTGCAGTTTATGATGCATACAGCACATAGATATGGCATTGAAGAATGAGAATCTCGGCGTGGAGACTGTTAAGCCAAAAATAGAAAGTTGTTTTAAGCCTTGAAAAGAGACATTGAGATCAACGATATTGACCTTAGGTGATCATCCTGCGTGGCACGCATGTCGCGTTTCCCAGATGACCAAGAACGTAGGAAGAATTATAGGTAGCAGAGGTAGCAGGACATAGAGGAGATCAGGATGGCGACACACATTGAGAGTGCAGCATATACATCATTTTGCTTGTAAAAGCAAAGAAGATTGAGTACTGACTAGAGCAGCAGGGGCTACGAGGGACGAGGGACACCCACACCGGGCTTAGAGAGGGTGAGTTAGACGTAATACGCCGAGTTACGACCCTGGAGAAGCTCTCGGCGGAAGGATGAACAACGTCCAGTAGCGCCAGATCTAGAAAGAGAAGGTGAAATTTTGGGAGATTGAATATGAGATCTGGAAGGACGAAGAGCATGAACAAAGAAGGTAAAAACATTACGCAGATCGGAGATGAGCATGCAGTACCGCGCGTCGTCCAAGTCGTTGAATAAAGTAAAGGAAAAGGATAAACGAATATACGGCTTATTAGATGATGCAAGATATGCTCCGTTCTTTCAAAGGCCAGAATACAGACCTTCAAAGGGATGCGATACGATTTGCTGAACAAGATTACGGGTATGAGGACAAGTCCATCAAACAGAGTGTGGAAGCGAAGGCACCCGGGAGATGAAACCATGAGGTAGTATATTGGAATATAGTATAGATCAGCATGCTAAATGTCCCTGGAGATGATCGGATGAAAAATGTAACACACATAGAGAAGCCTGAGATCGTCCATCTGAAACGCGCCGGCAGAGAACGTTGAAGTATGGAAGGGATGAAAGGTAATCATCTCGGTATTCCATGTAGGAAAACTTGAAGACAAGTAACACAAAAGGTAGGCGCAGGGGTCGATTATGGAGAAGGACAAAGCCTCGAGAGAGGCCTACCAAATTGTTTGACTGCTTTTGACAGACTGGGTATTGGCGCAATTAATCTAAGTCATGTCCATGTATCTCCTGGAAACGAAAGGGCCGTTCATAGTTTGAGAGGTCTGTTCACATTTGATTAATCTAAAATCAGTGCATGCAAGATCGGTAACAAGTAGCCAACAAGTAGCTTAGGAGATACCAGGAGAGAATCGCAAATCAAACGTGTGTTATGTATGGGAAAGCCCCCAAGATGATCAGAATGTAAGCATCGTGGACGACCTCGATCGTCGATACCCACAACCGAAAATCTGAGACCGATCCACAGACTTGTACCTATGATAGACGTCAGAACAGTTCTGGAAATTGCGAGAGTTTCAGGGAAACTGCCCTATGTTTAAAATAGGATGCCACAAAATAAAAGTGAGTAGTAAGGAAGGAAAGAAGTCAAACTGAAAGTGCAGCCTTTATTTTGAAGAAGGTAGTGAGTATCTTTCACTATAAATTGTGGACGAACAGAGGAATGAACATTTCAGGGACCAAAACTCAAGCATGGTGTCCCATGATGATAAGGAGAAGCCATAAATCAACCTCTGGGGGGAATCATCGGACAGGATGAGCGTTTTGCAACTCAAAGGTAACGAGGACATTGAACGCCTTTAATCGCCCATTAGTAGGACCGAGGAAAAAGGCAAAGCGGAAAACTTTCCAAGTAAATTGCCATTCTTATTGATGGCCGAAACACAAGATGAGTACTTCACGCATTAAGAGGTGAGCCAACGACTTCGATAGCCCTTCGAATCTATGGAGACGATTTTTTCCATGAGCTTGTGGAGCGCCGCGGACTATGAATAGTGAAGACCTAAGTGCAGTTCCACAAGACGTAAAACAACGTCGAAGCCACGAGCGTATGTATAAGAATTCGGTAGAGGCAGCGTAAAGGCCTCGTTTTATGGCATGAGGCCGTGTTGAATGGCGGAGAGGCTTAATCGGGGATGTAATCGCATTAAGCAATGTAGCTCAACATTGAGTTTAAGCTTGAGGCCTAAGGGTGGGTGCTGACACAGCTCGGAGTTATAGTTGCAACGGCAAGTGCTTGAGCAGGTACAACAGAATGGAGATCGGCAATTTGTAACATATCCCTTCATGTAATCCATGAATAGAGGTGTGAAAAGGGCAGCTTAAACGGCGAAGGGTGTAGGAGGTGTTGAGGTTCCTTTCAGGGCACTGAGTGATAACGGTCATGAGATCTGCATGGATGAATCCAGAACAATTGATCCGGCCGGTCACCTCGGTTCTCTCCTTTCTCATCATCTCCTCGGAGAACAGGTCAACAAACTATAAGGTGTCAGTAGACCCATGAACGTAAAGTCGCCTATAACTTTTTTCCTTTCGTGACACTAGCCACCCGGGATTGAGGTCGAGTCAGACTCAGCCAGTGTCTTTCCGTCCTTTAAGTCATCCGAAGAAGACGGCAGTGCGAATCCTGGAAAGTCGTAGAATAGATCAATTCATCGCAACGGCACTGATGCAGGACGCAATTCTTGCCAAGTTGCCAGTTTCAGTTGGGAGAGTAATGGCCCAGTATATACTTTTGTTTGAGGTAGGTAACCTTTTTACCCAAAACCTACAATAACCTATCTATCACCATTCAACCCACTGAAATGCTTGCAGACACTGGTATTTTTCCCGTTTGACTAGTAGCACTACTTCTTAGCCCCACAACATGCTTTGTAAAGCTCGAGGTCATGATTGGAAGCCACGTCCCGGGCGTCGAGGGAGGATCCACCGAAGGTTCAATAATGATTCTGTTCTATATGGGTCTACACTTGATGAGAGTTTCGTAAACTAGATTCTTGAGAAGTACTAGATCCCTGATGCAGATCCACGGTCTCCTCGTCTCAGTTAGTACAGCAAATACATAAGGCCAGACGACGATGGGTACCCTGCCAGCAAAGCAATAACCTCACCCGACGCCTTCAATCTACCCCCATGTCTCTTACTCGCATTGCGCTTGTCATGGTCCAGGCGGTATGCAATCACTATGCCTGCACGCCACCGAACCCTACGCCGGCCAAGGGCCGCTACCACACTGAGGAGCTCTTCATCCTCCAGATCGCGCCATTGATTTTCAAGGCATGGAGTAGTGCTTTCTCTACAATCTGCAATTTACCAATGACTTGAATAGATTCATCAATACCTTGTCTGGACATGTGCGCTTTTCGAGACAATCTTCTGCTTGTGTAACCTATCACCCATTCCTTCTCCAATTCCAATCCCTACTTCAACTCTCATCTGCCCCTTACCATCATCTCACCCGCCCGTATATACTACCCCATTGTTCGTGATCGGCGTCATGGCTGTGGTTCTTGGCACATACATCCGCCTTGACTGCTTCAGAACTCTCGGACGCCTCTTCACCTTCGACCTCACTGTCGACCCAAATCATATTCTGGTGACGCAACGGTTCTACTCTTACGTCAGGCATCCGGCTTACACAGGGTCCATGCTTGTTGTCGCCGGCCTTGCGTTCTCTCACCTTTCTAAAGGTGCATGGCTTACTGCGTGCGGGCCACTTAGAATTCCTGGTTCGGCGCCCTTGGTGTGGGCAGCGTGGTGGGCGTGGACGCTCTGCGTTGGTCTTAGCAGAGCTCAAGCTGAGGACAACCAGATGAGGAAGCTGTTTAAGGAAGAGTGGGTCCAATATGCTATCAATACTCCATGGTGGTTCTTCCCTGGTGTATATTAGGCATGCCTTCATGGTGCGTTTCGCCTTTTGTACACCGTTTCATCCCAATGTCCTCATGCTACCTTTCCTGTCTGTTAGACTAATAGACTGCACTTCCGCTCATTCGTCTGGTTCTTGTTCCAAAAAATGCCTCACTGAGTGTTGACGAAATATCATACGATGGCTACTCATACGGACTCTCCTTACGCTTATTTTTACGGACTGACCAATACTTTTCTTTATTTCATTTACATTCCGTTCTGGATCTCTGCCTTATCACTCCATATCTCATGCTTCTGCCTCTGGATTACAATCCTTCCTAGTAGCCCAGCAATCACATGTACTTGTATGATAGATAGAATATTCATTTGCATTGGATCGTTCCTTCAGTCTCAGGACCAGTAAAGGAACTAACTTTCTGTTACCTTCGCGAATTCAACTTCTACTTTTTCAGTCTGACTTTCTATCCTATTCGACGCTGACAGATCCTAATCCATCACATATCGACCGCTCTCAAAGTTCAGTGTACGACACATCTATCGCAGAATCGCCGCTTATTGTGACAATCCTCTGCAAAACAGGAACAACCAATGTCGTGCGCCGTTCACGTCTTTCGTTGGAAGAAAACATGCAAGCGGTTCGTCAAGCGTGTCGAGTGGCGAATTTATATAGGGACACACTCGGTCCTGTCAGGTGAAGCCGCCGGCTCATACAAGGAAGGGGGTGGGGTCTTGACCCACTTGAAGTGTGCGGGCATCTATCTTCGATTGTGCATGTTACTGTCCCCTAGAATCCCCGCGAACACAGTCCGAGTGGCGGCGGCGGCGGCGGCGGCGGCTGGCTTCGAGTCCGGACTCTGGATTCGAGCTTCTTGACAGAGATGGGAACGCTACATTGTCTTTTAACAACGGAAAAAGATATTGACTGTCGAGGAATGGATAAAGAGGCAGGGATGGTTTTCCCCTTGAGGGGTTTGATATGGAATACTAGGTTGAGCCGTTAAGATATTCTCAAGGAGAGGAAGCCATTGGTTCAGTTATAGTTTTCATTGAGGCTTACTGATTGGCCATTTTTTTTTCTGTATGCTTATTCTGTGTATGTAGAGCCTTGGAATTTTTAGGGTATCTCAACATACCTCTTAGCTAGAGTCTTGTAATTTTTATGAAGGAATCAAAATTACATGAGTCGTGTCGGCTGATGACCAAGTGGAAGGTCCCAAAATGACCGGAAGTGCAAATTCTGTCACACCGGGTCACAGTCCAATTTTAAATTCCGCGGCACAGGCATTGATTATGGTGCGTACTACCGACATGTGGAAGATCCAGACGTCTATTGACGAAAGTTACTATAATATGTACTGCTAGAATAGGAATGTAAATTATCTGGGGTAACAGAACTCGAATAGTAAGCTGCTACTGGCCCACCATGATGTTGAGCAGAGTAACTTGCAGGAACATCTGGGTGGAGAAGTGTACAGGAGGTGGAGATTGTGGAGGAGGAACTGGCTGCAATGTGTACAGTGGAGCAGATACATTGTCAGCAGGTATTGAGACAGTGGTGCTGTAATGGTGGCTGTAAACCTGATGCACAGTTTGATCTCACAACAGCTTTTTCATTACATCCTTCAAGTCTTTACAGGCCTTTTGTATGATAGCTTCAGTGACAGAATTAGAAGATTTGTGGTAAATAGCAGCATGAACCATTTCTGTGAGGCATTCAACAAAAAAGCAGATTCAATGCTTGTACATGTATTCTGAGCATGTCATGGCCCAGTGGGATGCAGACCTTCAACAGCTCCAAGTTGTCACAATTTGTTTCATTGAAAAAAAAGAGGCTACTTGCTCTGAGCTTTATGCTCCTTGGTATAATTCCAAAAGTTGAATTCAAGTTGTGCTATATATATGCAAAGTTGCTATATACTCAGGTTCTATGCATTCCCTCTGATTCTACTTGACTGAGCTCTGGTGAGTGACAAAACCACTCTGATTTCTCACTTTTGTGTCTCTTACATATTGACATTCTATTGTTTCCTTAAAATAAATACAGGCATCTATTGATATGTATACATTATATGCATCTATGGATTTTTTTGCTGGATTCAGGAGGCAAGCAAAATGAGTTGGATAACACATTTTGCACATCATGACCCCTTTGCACATAGTGACACATGATAGCAGCATCTCTTGAAGAGGAGCTTGCTGCAATTCAAGTTAAGCAATACAATCTGGTATACTAGTTAGCCTAGATAGAAAGGAGTTGGAGAGGAAGAAAGAGAGATGAAGTGGAGGGTCCTTTAATGTCATGATTCCTATTCTAAGAACTACTCCTGAGCCACCACCAGGCCTCTGTGCCACCTCCCAACCATACACCCTGACTAGGGCAACCTCTGAAGGCTATGGCTCAGTCACACAGCTGGCAGAGAGAAATTCAAAGTATATTAGAGTATATACTAACAATATCATAATAACTACTCACCTGGCAGAGGGAGATCCAAAAAGAACAAGTCTAAAAATTTTCTATGCCAGGATTGATGCTTCTGCGGCCTTAGAAGCATGGAAATCAACTGTACAGGACAAAACTTTAAAAAACTCAAAAATTGCCTAAACAAACAATTGCACAAACAAGGCAGGAAAACTCTGAACTTTCACTGGGTGCAGAAAATAATATTCTTTGACAAAACAATGTAAAAATCCTGTAAAAATAATTCAATTAATTTCAGAATTTTATTCAAATATTTCTGACAAAACTATAAAAAAATATCTTAACTAAACTCAAAAGAATTAGAGAACAGATTGCCAGAGGATGCTTGTTCTGGTTCTTAGGTTCAATAATGACTAATATAGTCCTCTTCAATGCATTTGAGAGCATCAGATCAAGTACTATTCAAAATTTGATTACAATATTTTTTCTATAGTTTTGACAGAAATATTCAAATCAAATTCTGAAAATACTTGGATTATTTTTACAGTGTTTTTACATTGTTTTTATCAAAGAATGTCATTCTCTGCATCCAGTGTTTGGAAGTCAGAAAGGCAAATTCTGGCTTATGTAAGTAGTCTGTATGTGGTGTCGAAGAAGCTACACTTGTCTGAATGATAGCTAAAGAACCAGAGTACCACCTCAAAGGCTGAAAGTAATACTAATAGATAGTGTTGAAAGAATAGAAGCAGTAAAGTGAAAAAATAACAGAAGAAATAAGAAAATAAATGAAGAATAAAGAAATAAGGAGTAAACAAGAGAAGAAATAAGGAGTACTCTGACATGCACAAACTCTGCTATCATGAATATTACTTCTGCTACTCTATGCGTTACAGACTTTGGATCACTCTGTCATCATAGGTATCACCATCTGGATTGGCCTTTTAGATCACACCTGCCATCATGTGCATTTCCAATTACTTGGCTATCACACTGACACTTCTACACTACTGATTGCTTGTTCAACAAATACAATCTTCTGTATACAATTATTTCTCCATCCCACTGCTACTCATAAAGTTTCCAGGAGTCATTGTGGACAACTGAAGTATATACTCATAGTATAAAGACCTGTAGTTATCATTTGTATGCCTTAGTCTTGATATTGCCAATAACTTTTCTGTTTTTCTGCTTCTTTGCATGTTTTACATGTAAATACTTGAGTGGCACATGCTCCTAACTAGCATGCACTTCACAACTTGGAACTTTTTACCCCAGTCTTGTCTAAGAACTCCTGATCCTTGACTCAACCTTATTCTATTCACTTACTTTGTTCTTTCCAACCTTGGACCAAGTCTTTCAATTCCAGACCCAGACTTGTCTTTTTCTGCTGTCTAGAGCTTCAAAGCACAGTCTGGAGCACCAGACACCCCAAGTATATATAGCTCAGCATTCAAGTCTGCATTGTAAAGGTATTGCTTTTACTTGGAATGCCCCTGAGTCAGTGGAACCTGACACCTGATAGGGAAATGCTTAGCTCAGTTAGCCCCAAAATCCTGGCCTGCATTACAAAACTCCTAACTAGCCTGGAAAATCCCCTGATATGGACTGTCCCACCTAAATACCAGACTAGTGGTTCTTGCTCTAAGGTGAGCTCCCAGGTCAGCAGTGTTTGACATAATATTAAGACTCTCTCCACTCATTGGATACTTGAATGGTAACTTACACTCAAAATTACTAGACCTGTAGTCTACTCAATTGACACATATGGTAGCACCTCCAACAACATTATTCAACAAGCGCACAAGCACTATACTCAATTGTTACTGGATAATGGACATGAATAGATATGCTTTAGGCCCCTTGATAAGCCAGGGGCCAGCACTGATTGACATGCTCTTCCTTGAAGAGCATCTTTGGGCCAATATACCAGCCTCTGAGAAAAAGTTGGAGGATCAATTATCCAAGATGTTATTCCCCTAGAGTTTCATAAGTTTGCAGATGTGCTCTTAAAAGCTAGCACCCATGCTGGGATGCCAAACACAGACATGATCAAAGTCAAGACAGATGCATCAGATTTTGCAGCAGAGGCAGTTCTGTTCACAGAATGAGAAGGATGGCAATGACATTCTTTTTCCAGGCAATGGGCAATGCCCTTTGCACAGAGGAACTATAGCATGAGTTTGATTCATCTCATTCTTAGGAATGCGCAGCATTACATGTTCCAAGTACATAAAGACTAAGCATTTTTTTCGTGACACCTTGTGAAGCACTGGCAAGATCCTAACAGATGCTCACCCATGCATAGGCCTCCAAAGACACTCCTTGCCCTTGAACTTTTAAGTT
>QGOA01006693.1:0-20525 GCA_003313075.1 Termitomyces sp. MG16
ACAATCTCTGAATAAATACTCTAATTCCTTAAAATACTGGGAGAGCTCCCGTGGCTTGGACTCGTCCCATTTTGGTGCCGAGAAGTGGTTGCGTGGCGGCATGCGCTGGACTTGTTGTTCCATGGCAACGGTGGTAGCGAGTTTGGTTAGCGATTGTGGGGAAGGAGTTCTTGATATTGGCGACGGGGTAAGCAAAATGACGAGTTGAGAAAGCGGTGTTAAAGGAGTGATGGGGGTAACTGGTTGCGGTACGGCAAGGGGCGATGCTAAGAGGTCGTTGGCGCTAAAGTCGAGAGAACGTGGGAAGAGATCAGGAAATTCGTCTACAGTGGCGTTTTGTAGTTCCTGTGCTAGAGAGAGACCCGGTAAGGCACCAGGTGGTTGTGGAGTTGATGGGTGGGAAGGGGCAATGCCTTCTGCCGACTGCTCTAGCAGGCGGCGCCTACGCTGAAGACGGGTTTCTGGCGGAATTCTGCCCTAGAGATCCCTCGCAGTGGGCTCCAATTTGATGACGCCCAAAGTTTGGTCAGTAACAAATGTAACAATAGCGTTACCATACCAAGAGTTTGCGTTGGGTGCGCTATAAGTGATGTGAGGAGTCCCGGGCAGGTCCCAGAGAACGCGTCTGTAAAAATGGAGAAAAGTCGGTAAGGGGAGTCGGCAAGTGTAAAGCGCTAAGGTAAAGCGCCTATGACGAAGCGGTAAGCGAACACGGCAATGTTAGCGGCTAGAACGTAGTATGCTTAGCGGAGTCTAAGCGTCGATAATGCCTGCCGTAGTTGCAAGGCGCAAGTGTGTCGAGTGTTGGCGAGAGTCTGCAACTGCTGACGAGTTCGACGTTGCCGACCATAAATGAGCTCTTGAGCGTAAGGGAGACTGATGAAAGAGGAGCAGGAAACTCTGGTCTGTTATTCGATGATTCTGTATGTACAAGTCGGTAAGTACTATATATACTACAAGGAGTTCACCATCGCCAGTGACCAACCATCGCCAAAGTGCGGTAAACTGGAAAATTTCATAGGAGTAGCTCCAACGGTTTCAGATCCCTACCGTCCTTTCAAGGGCCTTAGCGACGCCAGGCAACAGATCGCGAAGCTAAACCATCACTCCATCACCCTTCTGTCCGTCAGAGTACCTAAGCAATGTCAGGCGCCAAATCGAGACGCTAAGCGGTGTCAGATGCCAAGGTCAAACACCAAGCTGTCCGTCAGTTTTTGATAGATCATCAGGCTTCTCGCTAAGTGCTGTCGTCAGTGACTGATGCCATCTGTCAGTTGTCATTCTTGCTGCCGTTGGCGCTATCATTGATTGGATCTGCTTCTTGCCGTGTGCGGCCGTCAAATATTGCCAAAATTGGATAATTAGTGCGCGCTAAGGTATTCTGAGCCTGTGCCATGTTGCCGTAGCCTGCCGTTGATGCGCTGATCCTGTATGGGGTCCTATCAGCGTCTTCAGCTTTATGTAGTGAAGCACTTACAGTTGCTGGCTGCTAGGAGCCACGATGTACCTTGTGCGGATTCGAATGAATATATTGAATTGTTTGTGCGCATCTTCGAACTCGAAGTAGTGGAATACCTTAAGCGCAAAGCGGCGCAAGGGTCAGCAGTCTCAATGGCTACTCCAGCCGACTCGGTAGAATGTGAGATGAGCGTGCGCAGACGAGCGCCATTAATCGCGGATGCGATGGAATTGCTCAATGCGCCTCGTCAGGCTAATGAGTCTCAGCAAGACTACGTTCGGCGTCAGAACGCCGCAAACCGTCAACACATAGTTAGCGGAGTGCCTCAGCAGGCATTGTCTGAGGTGGAGACTGTGACGACGACTCCGGCAGAGCCAGAAGCACTACTTGCAGTACAGGAGGTTAAGACACCTCGTAAGCAGGTTACTATCAAGGAAGAGGTGGACAAAGTCCACATTCTTGAGGAGCAAACGTGACCACGACGCGTAGTGCGACGCGTCCACCTAGTGGACAACTGGAATGAACACATCAATTACCAGAGAATACGCAACCAGGACTTGCGCGATCATGGTGAGTCGTTAATTGATGACCAAGGGGTAGTCTTTGAAGGGCGCGAGGGTGTAACGCCTGTCGATGAGATGCGGCGACAATTCGTGGCTCGAACTGCTGAACCAGACAGAAATCCGGGTGGTAGTGATAATAGTAGTGACCACTACGAGCGGAGGGAGCCAATTCGTTGCAATAACAACAGTGGAGGACATGATCATAGGAATGACGATCAGGACGATAATAATCGTCGTGATAGTGGCAGGCAGGCTGGTGGATTACCAGCAGAGCAACAAGTGAGGCAACAGCCCACCCCACGGCCAGAAAGAGCAGCCAATGAGCATCTGTTTCACAGTCCCCAGGCATTTTTGATGCCCACACCTCATGAATTGCATGAAACTATGCCAGGAATGAATGAAGCGGTCAGGATCTATATGGATCATATGCATGACCGCCTCACTCGTCTGGTGGATGACTCCCTTGGAGTCAGATTTAAGTTTCCGGCTGGGGTAAGTCCCCGCAAATCCGATGGTAAGCACATACGTGCATATGCTGGGGGACATAGGTTCTCTCAACTGGAGGACTGGGCCATGGACGTGTGCTACCACCTCGCAGCCTGCTGCTATGGTGGAGACGACATGGACCAGGAGAGGATATTCGTGCTACACAAATTTATGGAGGGAGAGGCGTGGAATTGGTTCCGTTGCCATGTCCTCCACATTAATCGCGACAAATCGCATTGGACATTTAAAGAGGTCCTGATAGGACTGTATAATCGGTTCGTCAACACTGCTACAATGCAGGAAGCTTGTGATGCCTTCAGGAAGGCAGTGTATGACGCTAATACTGGCATCCAGACCTTTTATGATGACCTGGTGGGTCATGCACAGAATATGGCCGTCTATCCAGACGAATACACTATCCGTGAGACATTCCTGGATGGAATACCCGCAGACATGAGGAGAGTGTTGATACGCAATGATAATTTGTCTCCGGAGGTCAATACTGTGACCGAATTCTTGGCGTATGCCATCCGTTACGAGCAGTTGACACGAACTGCAAACCATTACGAGCAGCGTAGTTCACGCCGAGGAACAGTGAACCATCAGGCAGTGAAGGTGGGAACCTTCCTGGCCAAACGGACAGATATGGAGAACAATCGCAATCCGCGATTCGTTGTCCGCAAGACAATCCCTGGAGGCCAACGGCCTCGATCGAAGCCTGCTGGACAATTGCCAGCGAAGGATAGTCAACCCTTTTCAGGTCAGAATCAAGTAGCACCAAGAGGAGTGGTGGCGCCTGTACCGCGTATAGCGGGCAGAACCGCTGGGGTCCCAGGAGCGGCCCAGAGAAGGCCGGCCGGGGATCCCTCAGCGTGCTACAATTGTGGCAGGAGCGGGCATTTCTCTAAGGAGTGTCCCGCCCCTCCTAAGGCACACATCTGAGCGGCCCATATGGCTGCGGCACCTAGCAATGTCGTCAGTGACGACAAGAATGACAAGATCATCGAAGAAGCAGAGGAAGAACTGCAGGAAGAGGCTGATAGGTCGGAAGTGGATGATGCCGAGAGCGTCCAGATTGATGGTGATGAATACGTTGCAGTGGATGTGTACGACAGTGACTACTATGCTCGTGATGACGAGGAGGAACACTTGTTTGCACTGACGGAGTGCCGTGGAGATCAGCGCGTCCGAATGAGACGCGTAACCCTGCAGAAGGCAACTAATAAGTTGCAGCAGCCACGCTATACTCCCGAAGAGAAGGAGTGCCTGGTCACGTATGTGGATGTCAATGGACATCCGGCATGGACGTTGTGGGACTCCGGGAGTACCACTACGGGCATTACGCCCCAGTTTGCTCATGTCAACGTGATTCACATTCATGAATTGGAGGAGCCATTGATGCTCCAGCTGGGGACTGTGGGGAGTCGCGCTATGGTGCAATTTGGTGCGGAAGTGAGGATAAAGATGTCCGGAACGTCAACAAAAGAGTATGTGGATATAGCGAATTTTGATCGCTATGACATGATTATTGGTACGCCGTTTATGCGTAAGAACAAGGTGTCGCTGGATTTCGTGAACGACATGGTCGTTGTGAATGGTATGCCTTTGAAGGCGGAGAAGGTCATCTTGAACAACACAGATGGTTGTTTAAGGCGCTATCGCGCAACTGAAAAGCAGCGTGATGAACGCAACTGACTAGATGGTCGCAGAAGAGCGACTGTGCAGGAGGTGGAGGACGAACAAGTTCCACCGAAAAGCCTGCTGGCAGACTCGCCGGCTATACTAATGTCTGAGGAAGAGTTTCAAGGAACTCTGGAGAAGGGGAAGCACCTGGAGGTGATTGGGTGTACCAATGGAAAGCCTAAACAGGCTGTACAGTGCAAGAATGAGCGTGGTAGACGCGTGGTGGAGTCACTGGAATGCCAGCCGACTAGCTCTCGAGTGAAGGTTGAGGATCTTGTCAAGGACGAGGTATACAGTACGATGGGAACTGTGGGGAGCACTAGGTCGCTAAGGGATCAACCAGTGCCTCGGCCAGGAGTGCAATGGGCGTATGACCCACGAATGCCACAGGAGTGGAATGAGTTGGTAGCGTCAATGGTGACGCAGGCTATGGGAAGTGGGCAGGCAACCCAGATGGGAGAAGTGTACCGTCACGCACGAGAGGACGAGGTTTCCGAAACATCGGATATCATATTTGACGGATTTTTGCTGAAAGCGAGAAGTGTGCAGTCGTCGGCGAATACGACAAGGAAACAACCAGTTGTAAGGTTGAATCCGGGAGACCTCACAGAGGAGCACGTACGTGCCTTATGGGAGCGATTTGAACCAAAGGTTCAACCGCGTATAGCATGTGTAGCCAAAGAAAAAGGTAAGGCTGTGAGCCTTACAGAGGATGATATTCCTCGATTGCACCAGCAATGGCAACTGGAGTTTGCTGATATTGTCAATGGAACGAAGGAAGAGCTTCCTCCGTGGCGGGAGGTTAATCATGAGATTAACCTCATTGACAATAACAAGCAGTACAAATATCATTTGCCTCGCTGCCCACGAGCACTTCAGGATCAACTTCGTGAAAAGACGAATAGATACATAAACACAAAGTGGTGGGAACCATGACCAGCGGTGCAAGCTGCACCATTACTTTGTATCCCCAAGAAGGATGGAATGTTAAGGACTGTATTGGATGCGCGACAGCGCAATGATAATACAGTCAAGGATGTAACACCTCTTCCAGATCAGGAAGTGATATGAGAAGATGTCGCGACAGCGAAGTATAGGTCGAAAATCGACCTCACAGACGCATACAAACAGGTTCGCATCCGCGAAGAGGATATACCGAAGACACTGTTCTCGTCCCTGATGGGGACGTTTGTGAGTAACATCATGCAGATTGGTGATTGTAATGCACCAGCGACATTTCAGAGGTTAATGACCTCAATCTTCCAAGAGGTAATCGGGAAGTTTATGCACGTCTATTTAGACGATATATTCATATTTTCTGACTCCATTGAAGAGCATGAGCAGCATCTACAAGTCGTATTTGAACGACTACGGAAGGCCAGTCTCTATCTCAAATGGAAGAAGTGCGAGCTGTACGCAACGAGTATAGATTGTCTCGGTCACGTCATTGACGAGAAAGGCATTCATCCAGATATGGATAAGCTCGACCAAATCTGAGAGTGGCGTACTCCACGCACATATAATGATATCCAACGATTTGTTGGACTGGTGAACTATATTGGCAACTTCTTGCCAGACATCACTGCATACACTGGACCACTTATGGCCATGACCCAGAACAGGTCACCGTTTCACTGGAGACCGCTGCATCAGTGGTGTCTTGAGATGATTAAGCGCATATGCGCAAAGACGCCAGTCATCTGGCCAATTGATCCACGCATCGACGAGCCCATCTGGCTAATATGCGACACGTCGAAGACTGGGGTTGGAGCCATGTTTGGCCAGGGTAAAACATGGCAGACTTGCCGACCAGCAGGATTTATGTCCCGTAAATTCACTGCTGCTCAGCAGAATTATGCTGTGCACGAGTTGGAAACACTCGCCATCCTAGAAGCCCTCCTAAAATGGGAGGATAAGTTGATGGGATATAAGATCCACATTATTACAGATCACAAAGCACTAGAGTTCTTTAAGACTCAGGTGCACCTGTCTCCGCGACAACGTCGCTGGATCGATTACATGTCGCGGTATCAGTTCAACATCACCTATGTAAAAGGTGAATTGAACAAGGTTGCGGATTGCCTGTCTCGATATTTCGAGAGTGATACTCGAGATGACGTCCATGACGCCCATGACTATGTCCAGGCGGACAAACGTATTGACCCAGAGGGTGAGGATTTGCCTCTGCATCGGTTCCATGAAATCAGGGAACATAGGGTCGAGTTACGTGCCATGCGAGCGCAGGAAAAACGCGTCGCAGTAAGCGACTACACGAACAGCGAGAGACTTGCGATATCGAAGCCCAGGTGCTAGTGGATCATGAGGCCCCTCAGCCAAGTGAAGAGACGAGGCAAGAGGTGCCTATGAGAGGTACTGATATGACACTCCAGCAAGCGCTGGAGTCACAGGACCATACGCCTGCACCGGCCAACTTAGGCAATGCGCAATTCTGCACACATATCTAGCAAGGATACAAGGATGATAATCTCTTCGTGGAGATTCTGAACAATATCCAAGCGCATCCGCGCTTCAAGGTGGAGCAGCAGCTCGTCTACCTCACCAGACCCACGGGGTCCAAAGTCATCTGCATTTCCCAGGAGAAGTCGTTGATTACGACTATCCTGGACCAGGCCCATAGAGTAGTGGGCCACTTCGGAACTCAGAAAACGCTGGACTATGTGCGACGCTGGTACTGGTGGCCGCAAATGGCCAAAGAGACGAGCCAATTTTGCTCGACATGCGAGCTATGTCAACAGTCGAAAGTATCGACTTTGAAGCCACTGGGAAAGCTTCATTCGCTACCCATACCGGTCAAACCCTGGGATTCGATCGGGATGGACTTTATAGGTCCGTTCCCTGAGTCGAAGGGTTTTAACTACCTGTGGGTAGTGATCTGCAGAATGACCAGTATGG
This sequence comes from Termitomyces sp. MG16, assembly GCA_003313075.1. NCBI lineage: Eukaryota > Fungi > Basidiomycota > Agaricomycetes > Agaricales > Lyophyllaceae > Termitomyces > Termitomyces sp. MG16. Next base: position 7,105 of record QGOA01006693.1, read on the forward strand.
TCCATCTCATTCCGGTGAGAACCACCATGACAGCATCAGACTTGTCGTGGATTTATCTCAAGGAGATAGTACGCCTACATGGACTGCCAAGTTCAATCGTAAGCGATCAAGACACTAAGTTTACTTCCAAATGGTGGAAGGAGTTGCACAAACTGCTGGGAGCAAAGTTGCTCATGTCAACGTCGTTTCATCCGCAAACGGATGGTCAAACGGAGCGTGCAAACAGAAATATCATGCAAATCCTGTGAGCGTTTGTACGTCCTGATCAGAAGGACTGGGTGGATAGATGTCCCCTCATGGAATTCGCGATAAACACGAGTATATCAGAAATGACAGGGTACTCACCCTTTGAACTCAACAATGGCTACATGCCATCCATGATTCGTGAACTTCGTATGGACGAAGCTATTCACGTGGGAGTAAGGCAGTTTGCGTGCAACGTGCTGAGGAATCTGGCAGATGCCCATGACGCAATTATAGAATCGCGTGTATGGCAGACCAAACATGCAAATAATCGCAGACATGATGAGCCAGACATCGAGAAAGGGAGCCTTGTGTACCTTTCAACGAAGAACTTGAACCTGCTGAAAGGCAGGGCGAGTAAGCTGTGTCCAAAGTGGATTGGACCATATAAAGTCCTTGAGGCGGAGCCGAGCACGTCTAACTACGTGCTGGAACTACCCCAGGTGCTGCAAGTGCGCAGGATAGTGCCCAAGTTTCACGTGTTGCTATTGCGACCGTATATGGCCAGTAGTGATGCGCTATTCCCTAATCGTGCAACTCCGGAGCCGTATGACTTTGGAACTGGCAATGACCAGGAGTGGTTCGTAGATGACCTCATAGGTCATCGGTGGACGAAGGGAAGCCTCGAATTCGAGGTGAGGTGGAGCTTAGGTGATACTACCTGGGAACCGCTAGCGAACTGCAAAGACCTTGCAGCAATGGACAGGTACCTAGAGTTGCAGGGTGTGAAACACCCTCAACAGCTAGCAAAACGCGCATAATGCGCATGTGGTGGTGGAATGTGGACGAAGTCCACTTTGATAGCCGGTGAATAACTGGGTGGCCACTAATTGTGGCTTTTGTTTGTGAGTGTTATGCAACTATGATCGCTGGTGAGAAGCTGGGTGGCATGTATTTGTGGTTGTTTACACCACTAGCGGAGTTGGGAGATTGTTCTTTTTCTTTCTTTTCTCAAGTCCCAATACACGTAGTCTACGTGTCTAGTGAAAATGGCCTATTGGGGGCCACAAAAAAGTGATCAGAGCCGGCAAGGCTCTAGTGGAGGGGGGAGACCCCCAAATATACAAATGTCAGCTCAGAGGCAGCCGCCATATCCGGCAGCGAGCCAGTTTCAGTCAGCAGTGGCCTATCCAGGCCGTGATGAGCCGCTTCTGTACCAGACACCCCTCCACTCGCAAGAGATGGAGGTCGATGACAAAGGGCGCTACGGGCGCCTGGAGGACAGCATGCGCCACGAGCGCTACTATCAGGAACCGTCGCCACGTCCAACTGCGTTGTATCCGATGTATGCGGGTGTGGTGATGGGGCCACCGTCAGTACCATGGGTGCACCGGCCCATGGAGGAGTCATATGGGGAGCCTGCGCCACAAGTGCAGATTGTAGCTGGGTCAGATGTGCTGCTGGGAAGACTGGAAGCAGCGGGACAGCCAGTCCCTGCAACTGCGTCCTTTCTGCAGGATAGCTTGGCCGTAATGGTGATGGAAGGGCTGCTCGACCAGATCGAGCTGATGAAGAGGCAGCGCGTCGCAGCGCTGGAGCAGATTAAACGCACGTCTAAGCGCAAAATCGCCACGAGTGAGGAAGCGACTGCTGAGGTCAAGAGGGCTAGATATCAGCCCAGTCGACCGGTCGACCCTCCACAGGCAAGGATGCCATCGGAAGCGCAATTCGTGCACCATGAGCAGCCTGTTCAGCCTGTGGCTTGGTCATCGCGGTTACCTGAGTCGGGCCCGCAGGCCTCTTCAGAGTTGCTGGCTGCCGTCAGTGAACCCTTGGCAGGTCTGTCCTTGGGTCAGCGGAAAGCCGCATCATCTCGGGCCCCACCTAGGGGGCCCAAACCCGTCGCTGTGGCGCTAAGAGCGCCCGTTACTGTCACTCCTCACGCTGGGCCTGGAGGGAATACTCTGGCGCGAAATGCGCCTGCCCCTCCGGTGGCTCAGCCACAATCAGAATCGTCCGCCCTGACCAAGTCGGGGCCGTCTCGTCAGCGCCGCGGCCGCAAGCCACCTCTCGATGCCTCCAAATTGGAGGTTATACTCTTTCCTGCTGGCATTCCCGCATGAGCGGGAGAAGTCCAGATGTTATTCATGTTGCCGGTGTTTGTACCGGCCCCACCAGAAAAGTACCCCGTGGTTGTACTGACCCCAGATCCCCGCACGCCGGAGCAGTACGATGGTCTGGTAGCAACCTCAAGGGGGAAGACCATGCCTGAAAAAGGCAAAGCAGCAGTACCCACCCTGTCCGACGAGAGCGACTATGGAGAGTCGAGCTCAGAGCAGGAGGAGGATGGGGAGGAGGGGGAATCGGCCGCGGACCGGTTCCAAAGAGTATTGCGCAATAAGCGCATTGCAAGGAAGAAGGTGATTCGCGCCAAAGAGTTGCAGGCCCAGAAGTATAGGGCCGAGGATGAATTTTCGGGGAAGATCCCCAATGGCTTGGGGGTGAAAGTGTGGGGGCTGCTCGATATTGAGCAAATGAATTCATGCTTTAGAGAAGCACTCAGCCACTGCACATATTATTTGTATGCCACAAATACCATGCTGATGGGAGCTGACGCCAATAGAGCGGCGGCATATGAGTTCTCCTCTGGCCATCGTGCTCACATCCCGGGCACGATTGTGTACAAGCATGCCCCGTGCGGCCTTCCCCGCACTCCGTTAGAGCTGGACCGGCTCTATAAGTATTATATGAACGTACACGTCCCACGTCGCAACAGAATCGTCGCGTACATGCTGATCACAGAGCTCCAGATGTTCGCGCAGCGAACAGTCGAGGCTCTGCATGATCGAACCATGCAGCTCCTGATGAAGGAGCCTCAATACCAGGACCTCGTCAACCCGATGCAGGGACCTGAAGACCTCGCTCTTGTCGAGCGACGACACATTCTGGGGCGCTTTCTGCGCATGAAAGATGATGGCACCATGGCGTTGCGCATAATGCGTGCTCAGGATCCCGCCACCCCATTTGACCTTGACCAATTGGCGCAGTACGCGCTGGTCTTTGGCCAACCTGGGTTGGAGAATACCTATCAAGGTATCGCTGTGGATCATGCCTATCACATGCACTGGCGGACCCTCTTTGGGTTTGCCTTATGTCGAGCTCTGTGCGCTAACAGCGCAGCCAAGCCGGTGATCGTGCGGCGCATGACCCTCGTTGTCGCCCGTCCCGGGCTTTACCGCGAGGCAATTGCCTCGTACAATGCCATGTTCCCTGAGCAGCCATTTGAGCCCCAACGTGGGCCGCAGCTCGAAATTCACCAAGTTCACGTGCCCGACAATCATGCACGGAACTTCTCCGACAACGACACGTTACGCGTCTTTCTACACAACCGGATCCCGCTGGAATGGGTGGACCATGCGTATACGTACGGCGTAGTCTGGAGGAGTCAATGGTGACAGAGATGGGCACGGTTGCAGGAGCATCGCTGGACGGGTCCTAGACCCATATATATTATATTGTGTATGTACTTCCGAGTATTTCACTTGAACCATTTCAGCTGATACGCACTCTAGAGTCGCGTGTAGATACAGCGGACCCAGAGGAGGGGTCATTCTTTTTTGTTTTTTGTTATTTTGTTTATACATAACATTTTGTTATCTACTGCTGGTGCAACCTGCGCCCCTGTCTGATAAGGACTGCTTCCTATTGTGTCCAGACAACACATCTCCAATGCGCATGAGTGCTAACGCCTTGCAGCCACACCATATGCGTGTATTCATCCATTGTTTGCACTACCGTGCATCTTTCATCTCGCTCTACCTCCCTTTCTAGAGACCGAATATTCGGTCTCATTGGGGGGTATGTAACGGAGTCATCCGTTTTCTTAGCGTCCATGACGCTATAATTGTTTAGTAGAGTATTACATAAGACAACATCTTGTTTTCACTCTAAGTACTAGTCGAATCTGATATTGTGGTCTGATTTAGCACTTGTGTGATACACACAAGATAGTTCTACCTCATAACTCAGGTTACAATACCTCAGTTGTGTCAGCAATGGCAAGAGGAATTCACTGATATAGTCAATGGGACCAAAGAGGAGCTTCTGCCTTGGCAGGAAGTGAACCATGAGATTAATCTCATAGACAAGAGCAAGCAATACAAGTATCACTTGCCACGCTGCCCATGCACACTCCAGGAGCAATTACACAATAAAACTAATCGCTATTTGAATGCTCAGTGGTGGTCACCATGCACCACTGCTCAGGCTGCACCATTACTGTGCATCCTGAAGAAGGACGGAACCTGTAAGGGCGACCTCTAGAGGCTGTGGCTCAGTCACACAGCTGGCAGAGGGAGATCCAAAGTGTATTAGAATATATACTGACAATATCAAGGTAGCTACTCACCTGGCAGAGGGAGATCCAAAGAGAACAAGTCTAGGGATTCCCTATGCCAGGTTGGACACTTCTGGGGCCTCTGAAGCATGGGAAACAACTGTACAGTACAACAAAACCTTAAAAACTCGAAAATTGCCTACACCAACACTTGTACAAATAAGGGGCAAACTCTGGCAAACTCTGGCTTATATAAGCGGTCTGGAAGCGGTGCTGAGTGGGCGCACACTTGTCTGAATGGTGGCTAAAGAACCAGAGCATCTCAAGGGCTGAGAGTAGTACTGACAGATAGTGTTGAAAGAATAGAAACAGTAAAATGAAATAATGTCAGAAGAAATAAGAGAATGAATGGAAGGAGAGTGAAGAGATAAGGAGTGAGAAAAGGAAGAAATGAGGAGTCCCCTGACACAATCCCAGCAACACCAGTACAGGGGGCTTGTCAGCCCCCAAGCAACGTCAGAATGGAGGCAGCTTGCCCCTGTACTGGCAACGGGGCCACTGGAGACACATCCTTTTCCCCAGTTTACCACCCTGGCACACTACCCTGGCATGGGTGGTGCACTCATAATGATGCCGTACCCCCCAGCTTGGATGGGAGCTTGGGGCGCGATGCCCCAGTACGAGGCGCTAGCCAAGGGAGGCAAGTCAGCTTCCCTGTTGACTACAGTACCAGTCAACAATCTAGAGGGACACCAAGCATCCCTCGCACAGGCCCCCGCAGCTATTGAGAGCACAAAGACTCTCAGTACAGAACTAAGCATCAGTTCATTGGCCGAAGCGCCAACGGAGAGCCTGGCCAGGCTCTCCTTGTTACAGCGGCTGGAGATGCCGCACCAACCCGAGCCCAGCTCGGAAAAAGAGTCGCATCCTCAATGCAACAAAGGAAAAGCATGGGCAGTTGAGCCCAGTCTCAACCAGGACTTAGTCCTGGCTACTCTCCTCCAACGCCTGGGGGACAACGGGTACAATGTACCTGCAGAGTTGTCATTCCTCTGCGATGCAGAGGCAGTTGTCCTCATCAGCCAGATGATGGACAACATGGATCACATGCGTGCTCAGCGCAAAACTGATCTCCTTGCCATTTCGGCCGCTTGTAAGTGGCAGACTATACCCCCGAGTTGGGACACCAACTCCAGCAAAAGGGCACGTTAGCAAGGAGTGGAGGACGCACCCTTCTGCTCGACTCAGTCAAGTGTTGTTGTCTCCAGCTGGGAGGCCAGTCTAGGGCAGGACATCCTTTCCTATGAAGATGCCCCTGCTCCAGCTGTCCCCCAGCTCATCCAATGCCTTGCTAGTGGCACATCTGAGGTCGCATCGTCATAACCATTATCCGTGGTATCCACCATGCACTCTGGGGAGCAGAGTTCCTGGGGCAGCAGCACATGCCCCACTGAGGCTAAGGCCTCGCAACCCCAAAAGGATCGTCAGGGTAAGCAACTGAAAGGGCATGCATACGTCAACGTGCACTTCCCTGAGAATGCCCCGAAAGGGGCCCCAAGGGCTAACATCCCCTTCTTATCCGCAATACTGGTAGAGGGCCCACCAGCCCGACTCCCACAGTGTGTGTGGGCAATGGACCCACGTTCTGACACGTCTGTGCTGGAGAGGCTGCCATCCCTGCCCTCCGATGATGAATAGTATGAGGAGCTTGAAGAGGCTTGGATGGAATCCCCTGTGCTGCACAAGACGGCAGCACAACACATGGTGCATGAACGGCGCAACAGCAATTGATGGGCCAAGATGGACCATCAGGCACAAGATAGCGCCAAATGAGGAGCCGCCCTCCTCGAGGATGAAACCAGGCGCATCTCTGATGTGCTTGGTGTGGTGATCTATCGTGACCACACTATTGAGCGCCAAAACTCATTCTTTGGTGCAGGGTTATCCCCCCAGTTCTATTGGTTGCCAGTGACCAATACTATTTTTGTCGGACAAGAAGCCCACGCAGCCAGGGCCTTTGAGGCCGACAAAGAGGGCAATGCCATGCATACACCCCACAATAGTAAGGTGTACCAAATTGCACCTCACGGGTTCCCCGCAGCCCTCAAGAGCTTTGCAGGCTCCATGCACTGATGAACAACCAGTTTACGCTGATTTGTCAGTGTCAGTTGGGCTACCTCCTGCTCAACGAATTCAAATGGGTGACTATGAATTGTCACCCCACAGCCCGAGACAAAACAATGTCTCAACTACTCGATGAAATCCCATACAAGACTATTGCAGTACTTTTTGTGAGTTCGGAGGAGCAGGAGCGAGTCCCATGGATGGAAAGTGGGAGACTGGCCTTCGTCGGCCTGACTCCCCCTGACCCAAAGCAGCCTTTTGCTTTGGACTACCTGGGCTCCTATGCCCTTCTCTATGGGCGTCCTGGTACGCCCACCGTATGGACTGGTCTGGCCATGAACCATGCCATGCATATTCACTGGTGCAGCCTCTTTGGGTTTGCGCTCGTACACGCTATCAGCGCAAGCCACCCCTCCAAGTCCACAGTGTACAAACACCTGGCGTATGTCTTCGCAAGGCCAGGCCTCTACAAAGAGGCCGTGGCCAAATACGAGGTGGCTACAGGGCAAGCCTTTGTGCCCCTCCATGCCAATGACCCTACTTTCGAGGCTTGGGCTGTGGACATCCCAGAAGCATCCGCTTCCATGTTCACCACTTTGGACATGTTATGTGTCCTTCTCCACAATCAAATTCCGGTCAGCTGGGCTGACCATATGTACACCTATGGGGTCACCTATTTGGCCCACATTTTCTTCAGTGACAGCCGGCTATACAACAAGGCGGCTGCCATCAACGACGAGAGGCTGCAACGCCTCGATCACTATGGGACCCCTCAGTCCCTTGCTCAGTAGGATGGGTGGTGCGAGGCCACCATTGGTGACCACCAACGACTGATGCTCCAGCAGCAGCAAAGTCGTTGTGCGTTCGACGACATGTTTACCAAGGGAATGTATCTCCCCATCAGGCAAGACATACATGCCTGCGAGATCTGGACGCACCAGTACCCATCTGACACTGGAGATATTCCATTCCTGATCTCCACCCTCCTACTCCAGGGCCGACTTTTGACCCCATGATTACACTGTTCCCGCTACAGGACTTTGACAACTCCCTGCCTCTTGCAGGGCCATCAGGCACCACTCACGAGCCTGCACCTGAGGATGAACTCCTCGATTACGATATGGACGATGCTACTGCCAATCCATTCTGGGAGCCTGGGAACTCTCCGATTGCCCCCGTTCCTGACTTACCAATGGCCTGACCATCAGAGTGTTTTGAGACCATACTTTGGTCTAATTGGGGGGTGTGTAGCGTAGTCCACTATGTGGCCACCGCCACATAGTGTTTACTTACTTACTAGGTACTTAGCATACAATATTATATTTATTATAATATTATTTACATACATATAAATACCTACAATCTGCTGCTTACTAAGCAGCTTATTTTGTGTTTATACTACATAGTCAATAGACCGGACTGGTCTGATTCTGTGCAGTGTGAACCTTAAGCTCTCACTCAACTGTAACTTCGTTACAAGGCCAGTCCTTGCAAGCAGATGAAGCAACTTTCCTTGCAGAGTCAGGTGTAGCCCCTCACCTAATCCAGGCTACAGGCAGGTGGGCAACAGACTCTTTCAAATGATACATTCAAAAATATCCAATAATTCTCCATGCCCTTGCATTCAGCAGACATCTGAACACTGAAATGGATTGATCATTCATACACACCACTATGCACAGCAGGTGTACTACTCTGATCCAAGCATCCCATTGTGCTTAGCAGGTATGTCTTGAGTTGAAAGTCTACTTAACACTGATCTTGTCATCAAGCAAGCAATGAACATGTTCTCTCTTTGGTGACTTCTCACCCTTGCATGCAGCAGATGTGGAGACTCCCTCTAAACTTCATCAAGCAAATCCTGTCATGACCCCCTCCCACCTGGAACCACTCCGAGACATCCCCAGAACCCCATCCAGAAACCCCCCATCAACTCCACAACACAACCCCTGCCATCATGACCACTTCCACTGCCATCATGTGCATCAAGCTCCACCATCACACATGCCCCCTGACAGCCCTGCATCACAGACCCCAGGACCACCCACCAGCATGATGATCAATGATCAGATCATGTCAATCACCCCAGCTATCATGCATCATGCATCATGGCCATCTCTCTGTGCCACTTGATCACATGATCTGCAGGTGCGATCCCCAGTATACAATTTCCTCCTTCTTCCAAGTAGCTATCCACTTGTAGTACTTTAGTCTTGATATTACACTGATTTGTTGCGTGCCCTTTAACTTTGACCAGTACACTCTGACTGGCATGCTTTGACCAGCACACTTTGACTTATACATGTGCTCTTGAGATTGGTATACACTTTGTGACTTAAAGCTTATTAACCCCAGTCTCGTCTTAGAACCTCCAGTTCTCAACTTGACCTTAACCTCTTTATCTTTTTGACTTCTCCTGATCCCTGGACTAAGTCCCTTATCCTGGGAATCCTTTGTTCACATATTGAACCCTTCCCAGAGCATGGTTCAGAGTTCCAGACCACCTGAGTACATGTAGATCAAGTCCGCCTTGTAAAGGCATTGCTTTCCTGGAAAGCCTCCAATTCAGTGGAACCTGACAAATCCAGTCTTGTGCATAGCTACTGATGTATTCCACCATGAATAAATATGTTTCCTAATATTGTTCCTGCTGACCACAATCACTTTATAAAGCTTAATGGTCACCCTTTTTATAAGGTATAGCTGTCACTCAGCAGGCACAATATAACTTTGATTTTGACCAAGATTGGCTCAGGGAGCCCTCTCGGAAGACCCAGTATAAAACCTCCCTTTTGTGATCAAGCAGCTCATTGATCAGGTTAAATCCCTGATTTTACAAGGCCAATGAGGGCAATGAGTGGCATGAAATTTTACGTGATTCCCCACCCAGAGAGCAACCTGAGACTCAGACTCAGTGATTGCTCTCTAGATGGACTGTTTTCTTTTGTACTAATATACATGGAAAACCATCTCACAGAATGAACTCTAAATAGTAAAGTTGATTACAATTTTGCATTACCCACACTACTCCCCATTACTCAGCAGGCACAATATAACTTCAATTTTGACTGAGATCAGCTCAGAGAGCCCTCTTGGAAGACCCAGTATAAAACCTTCTTTTTGTAATCAAGCAGCTCATTGGAACATTTCTAACATGATTATCTCATAAATGTCATGTGATTTTTGTGAAAAATTACAATTCAGTCTGAATGTGTCTCCAGAAGAGTTCTACACCTCTCTATGTGGAGATAAGATTTCTGGCCTATCTATGGTAATCCAATTGCCTGTGTTATGCTGTCTCCTAAGCAGCAAGAAACTCTTCTTGCTACTCATAACCAATTCGTTCAACATGGCAAGGGAGAACTCATCCAACTCCTTGAACTCATCAATGACACAATCCCTGATTATGACAGTCAGGATTGGGATGATTGGAAGACACATGGATAAACTTGGCAATGTTTGGAACAAGCACTGTAGTATGAAAGGGGAAAACCTTGACTGGCCTGTCATAAGTGTCATCAGAAAATCTTTACTCCATAGGTGTTCAATAGGATTGAGGTCAGGGGATTGGGCAGGCCAGGATATCACAATGATGTTGTTATCAGAAAACCAGGTTTTTGCCTGTTTGGAGGTGTGTTTTGGGTCATTGTCCTGCTGAAAATATTGTCCTTCCTCCTCCATTTCCAACTTCTCAAAGCTTTTCACTACTCCCTCATCCAAAATCTCACAATATCATGCAGCATCCATCTTCTCCTGAACTTCTATGAGCTTTCCTACTCCATTCCAACCCATGCAGCCCCATACCATTAAATTGTTTCCTCCTCCATGCTTGACAGGTGATGTAGTAATGCAGTCAAATAGTGGTTCTCTTGGAATTTTCCACACATATACCTTCCCATCTGATCCAATCTGATCAATCTTTGTCTCATCACTCCACAAAACCCTTTTTCAATCCTCCACTGTCCAGTTTTCATGATACTGAACAAACTTGAGCTAGTTTGCATGATGAGCAGCCTTGAGCATGGGAACTTTCTTCTTTGTTGCTGAGCAAAAACCTGCCTTCTTCAATGCATTCCTGACTGTCTGAGAATTGACAGGACTGGAGATGACAGAATTAATAAACTGTGTAGCTTGAACAGCATTATCCAGCTTCCCAGTAGTAATTTGACAAAGAATAGACTGTTTGTCTTGTGCTGTAAGCTCGGAAGGACGACCTCCAGGATGATTCTCTTTGTTGCTCTTTAGTTCTTTGCTGATCCTCCCCACAGTGCCCTTTTCCAGGCCAGTTTTTGCTTGGATTTGATGCTGAGAATACCCCTCATTGAGGAGAGAAGCAACAGAAGAGCGATTGGCAGCAGAAACAGGTTGCATGATGGTGGTAGAGTGTCAAGAAGGTGATTGATTGAAGTTGAACATGTCAAATTAGTACAAGCAAGGTCACATGACATTGTTTATACTTCCCACAAGGTGTTTCCATCTTCTACTGCTGAAAGGTATTGAGAAAATATGAAAATTAAAGTGAGTCAAAAAACTGCCCCAATAATTGAATATTTTGTTTGATTTATTGATACATGAGTTCTTGTCCAAATCACATGATCTATACATTATTATAAAGCAGGATGCAGTTGTATGTCATGTGATTTTCTACAATTTCCTGCTCAGGTAATTGCTGCATACCATGTGAATCTTTCAAAAAAGGCCAAACATTGGGACAGTTTTTTGAGCCAGTGTATTTAGCCATGCCTACCCACAGGAGCTGTGCTATTGAAATTGTTGGAATAGACTCACTGCCGTGGCAGCAGCATCAGTTACTTTTCAGTTACTCAAGTTCCTTTATTTATTTTTCTACTTATCTCTTCAGTACAATTGGATTCAATTGTACTGTATAGTTTCATAAGCCACCCTCCTCTAGTTTCCTTATGTAGAGTGTCTCTTTCTGATTGCCCCTCAGTTTATTTGATAGGGCTGAGGAATATATTACTTACTGTATACTATAGAAATCAGTACTTGTACATATGAGATGCAAAAGTATTGATACCTCTGCCTCACTTGAGGCAGACCCTAAAAAGCTACTAAGTCCCTAATATACTCTCAGAATGCTAAAACCTGTAAGTGTGAGTCAAAAACTATAGACTTATGGAGGCTCACTAAAAAGAAACCAAACCCAAACTATAGGAAATAAGCCCCAGTCAGCTAGTGGTAAATGCAAGGAGAGGAAGGCAATAATAAAGAGTTGATGGAATGGAAACAGCCAATAATATGGCAGTGCTCAGCAGAAACAAGATCTTGGAACAAAACACTGAGATCCTATTAAAGCTTTGATGTCACTTATCAACTCAGCACATTCCTCAACAACTTACTACCCTCTTTGTCAACAAACCCACAAACAAGCCATAACAACTACAAAACAATAGAGATACTGCAAAAAGGAGGTTGAGGAAGAGCATCAAGGTGGAAAAGAAAAATAGCCAAGCAATGGAGGAGGGTTTAGCTGGGCACTGAGTAACCATGCACATTCAGCACTGGCAGAGGCAGGACCTAAGCACCCAGACTTGGTAACACATCAACCAAAAGTCTGGGCACAGCTATATAATAAACTTATACCAATACATGCAGAAGGTGCATTGGTCTGTGCATAGAAAAAGAAGGTATAAAAGAAGGATAGGATTTGGGGAGTTGGGCAAGCAATCACCTTGCCATGGCTCAGAGTCCCTAGAGAGTGGACATCTTAGGCTAATAGCATACCAATTGTCTTCAGGCTTTAGTAGTAATCCTTATTTATGCCTATTTCAAGTAATAAATTTAGTTTTCATTAAAATGAATCAGTTAAAAATTATAAGTTACTTTTACAAAGTACATGTAAGTGTAAATATTGCCTTATATACTCTGTGAAATTGTAGTGTGGCCACAGCTACATAGCTCTTAGTTAGTAGTAGTAGCTGCAATTATATTATATTTATTATAATATAATATAATTCATACTTGCTATAAATATTTACTTATATGCTGCTTAATAAGCAGCTTATTTTTGTTTTAACTACATAGTAATAATAGACTAGACTGGTCAAATTCTATGTCTGTGAACACTAAGCTCTCACAACCCTGTAACTTCATTACATTTTTTTTGAATCTGCCAGCTAGAATCTATTGCCTAGCATCAGATGTCTGTTGACAGAACTCTATCAGCTTCTCAAGCTTCTTGCACAGCCATACCATGCAAATTTCAAACAATGGATCAATGAGTAACTCTATTCTTACAGTCACCACAGACAGTGGGTGCAATACCCACAACCTACAAGATAACCCAGTAAAGAACCAGAACATGCAGGTATCATTATTGGGCTAGGGAGTATCCAAGGCTTGAGATTGAGGTTGAAGTTCCAGTCTGCTTGGAAAAGATAATGAGGCCCAGAGATCTAATAGCTCACTACATGAAGGCCAGCAGAGGCCACAAGACAAGATGCCTGAAGAATTAACTCCCTCAACTACTCAGTTACCTGGAGGACTTAGATGGTCCAGTTGATTGGCATTCAAAGAACCCTCTGACAAGGTCATGCAGCCAACAGACACTATAGATGCCTTAGTATCCACTGACTTATTGGTATGAACTGAGGTGTATTGATACGACGCTGTACCAGCAGTCAGGGACACAACATGCACTAGAAGTCAAAATAAACATTTAATCATAAGGCTGAAAACTGTAAGCCTTCTAGTAGCAGTCTCAACAAATTATATCTCCAAAAACACCCCAATAAATACACAGACAGTACAGAACAAA
>QGOA01006696.1:0-14580 GCA_003313075.1 Termitomyces sp. MG16
TAAGGTAGACGAGCTGCTGCTCCATCCTGAAGCGCGGATGCGCTTGGATATTGTTCAGAATCTCTATGAAGAGATTATCATCCTTGTATCCTTGCTGGATACGTGTGCGGAATTGCGCATTGCCCAAGTTGGCTGGTGCAGGCGTATGGTCCTGTGACTCCAGCGCTTGCTGGAGTGTCATACCAGTACTTCCCGTCGGCACCCCTTGCCTCGTCTCTTCACTTGGCTGAGGGGTCTCATGATCCACTAGCACCTGGGCTTCGATATCGTGAGTCTCTCGCTGTTCGTGCAGTCGCTTACTGCGATGTGTTTCCTGCGCTCGCATGGCGTGCAACTCGACTCTATGTTCCCTGATTTCATGGAATCGATGCAGAGGCAAATCCTCGCCCTCTGGGTCAATACGTTTGTCCGCCTGGACATAGTCATGCGCGTCATGGACGTCATCTCGAGTATCACTCTCGAAATATCGAGATAGGCAATCCGCCACTTTGTTCAATTCACCTTTTACATAGGTGATGTCGAACTGGTACCGCGACATGTAGTCGATCCAGCGACGTTGTCGCAGAGACAGGTGCACCTGAGTCTTGAAGAACTCTAGTGCTTTGTGATCTGTAATAATGTGGATCTTATATCCCATCAGTTTATCCTCCTACTTTAGGAGGGCTTCCAGGATTGCGAGTGTTTCTAACTCGTGCACAGCATAATTCTGCTGAGCGGCAGTGAATTTACGGGACATAAATCCCGCTGGTCGGCAAGTCTGCCATGTTTTACCCTGGCCAAACATGGCCCCAACCCCAGTCTTCAATGCATCGCAAATGAGCCAGATGGGCTCATCGATGCATGGGTCAATTGGCCGGATGACTGGCGTTTTCGCGCATATGCACTTAATCATCTCAAAACACCGCTGATGCAGTGGTCTCCAATGAAACGGTGACCCATTCTGGGTCATGGCCATAAGTGGCCCGGTGTATGCAGTGATGTCTGGCAAAAAGTTGCCAATATAATTCACCAGTCCAACAAATCATTGGATATCATTATATGTGCGTGGAGTACGCCACTCTCGGATTTGGTCAAGCTTATCCGTATCAGGATGAATGCCCTTCTCGTCAATGACGTGACCGAGACAATCTATACTCGTTGCGTACAACTCGCACTTCTTCCATTTGAGATAGAGACTGGCCTTCTGTAGCCGTTCAAATACGACTCATAGGTGCTGCTCATGCTCCTCAATGGAGTCAGAAAATATGAATATATTGTCTAAATAGACGTGCATGAACTTCCCAATTACATCTCAGAAGATTGAGGTCATTAACCTCTGAAATGTCGCCGGTGCATTACAATCACCAATCTGCATGATGTTACTCACAAACGTCCCCATCAGGGATGAGAACAGCGTCTTCGGTATATCCTCTTCGCGTATGCGAACCTGTTCGTACGCGTCTGTGAGGTCAATTTTCGACCTATACTTCGCTGTCATGATATCTTCTCGTATTACTTCCTGATCTGGAAGAGGTGTTACATCCTTGACGGTATTATCATTGCGCTGTCGCGCATCCAATGCAGTCCGTAACGTTCCATCCTTCTTGGGAATACAAAGCAATGGTGCAGCTTGCACTGCTGGTTGTGGTTCCCACCACTTTGCATTTATGTATCTATTCGTCTTTTCACGAAGTTGATCCTGAAGTGCTCGCGGGCAGCAAGGCAAATGATACTTGTACTGCTTGTTATCGTCAATGAGGTTGATCTCATGATTAACCTCCCGCCACGGAGGAAGCTCTTCCTTTGTTCCATTGACAATATCAGTGAACTCCAGTTGCCATTGCTGGCGCAATCGAGGAATATCCTCCTTTGTAAAGCTCAAAGCCTTGCCTTTTCCTTTGGCTACGTGTGCTATACACAGTTGAACCTTTGGTTCAAATCACTCCCGTAAGGCACGTACATGCTCCTCTGTGAGATCTCCTGGATTCAACCTTACAACCGGTTGTTTCCTCGTCGTACTCGCCGACGACTGCACACTTCTCGCTTTCAGCGAAAATCTGTCAAATACAATATCCGATGTTTCAGAAATCTTGTCCTCTCATGCGTGACGGTACACTTTTCCCGTCTGGGTTGCTTGCCCACTTCCCATAGCCTGCGTCACCATTGACGCCACCAACTCATTCCACTCCTGTGGCATTCGTGGATCATACACCCATTGCACTCCTAGCTGAGGCACTGGTCGATCCATTGGCGACCTAGTGCTACCCACAGTTCCCATCGTACTGTATACTTCGTCCCTGACGAGATCCTCAACCTTCACTCGAGAGCTAGTCAGCTGGCATTCCAGCGACTCCACCACGTGTCTACCACGCTCATCCTTGCACTGTACAGCCTGTTTAGGCTTTCCATTGGTACACCCAATCACATCTGGGTGGTGCTTCCCCTTCTTCAGAGTTCCTTGAAACTCTTCCTCAGACATCAGTATAGCCGGTGAGTCTGCCGGCAGGCTTTTTGGTGGGGCCTGTTCGTCCTCCACCTCCTGTACAGTCGCTCTCCTGCGACCATCTAGTCAGTTGCGTTCATCACGCCGCTTTTCAGTTGCAGGATAGCGCCTCAACCAACCATCTGTATCGTTCAACACCACTTTCTCCGCCTTCAAAGGCGTACCATTCACAACGACCATGTCGTTCACAAAATCCAGCGACACCTTGTTCTTACGCATGAACGGCGTACCGATAATCATGTCGTAGCGATCAAAATTTGCTATATCCACGTATTCTTTTGTCAACGTTCCTGACGTCTTTATTCTCACCTCCGCACCAAACTGCACCATAGCGCGACTCCCCACAGTCCCCAGCTGGAGCATCAAAGGCTCCTCAAGTTCATGAACGCGAATCGCGTTGACGTGAGCAAACTGGGGCGTAATGCCCGTAGTGGTACTCCTGGAGTCCCACAACGTCCATGCCGGATGTCCATTGACATCAACATACGTGACCAGGCACTCCTTCTCTTCGGGAGTATAGCGTGGCCGCTGCAACTTATTAGTTGCCTTCTGCAGGGTTGTCTCATTCAGACGCGCTGATCTCCACGGCACTCTGTCAGTGCAAACAGGTGTTCCTCCTCGTCATCATGAGCATAGTAGTCGCTGTCGTACACATCCACTGCGACGTATTTGTTGCCATCAATCTGGACACTCTCGGCATCATCCACTTCCGACCCGTCAGCCTCTACCTGCGGTTCTTCCTCCGCTTCCTCAACGATCTCGTCGTCCTTGTCGTCACTGACAACATCGCTAGGTGCCGCAGCTGTATGGGCCACTTGGATGTGTGCCTTAGGAGGGGCGGGACACTCCTTAGCGAAATGCCCGCTCCTGCCACAGTTGTAGCATGCGGAGGGGTCCCCGGCAGGCCTTCTCTGGGCCGCTCCTGGAACCCCAGCGGTTTTGCCTGCTATACGCGGTACAGGCGCCACCACTCCTCTCGGTGCTACTTGATTCTGACCCGAAAAGGGTCGACTATCCTTTGCTGGCAATTGTCCAGCAGGCTTCGATTAAGGCCGTTGGCCTCCAGGGATTGTCTTACGAACAACAAATCGTGGATTGCGATTGTTCTCCATATCTGTCCGTTTGGCGAGGAAGGTTCCCACCTTCACTGCCTGACGGTTCACTGTTCCTTGGCGTGAACTACGCTGCTCATAATGGTTTGCAGTCCGTGTCGACTGCCCATAATGGATGGCATACACCAAGAATTCGGTCACAGTATTGACCTCCGGAGACAAGTTATCGTCGCGTATCAACGCTCTCCTCATGTCTGCGGGTATTCCGTCCAGGAATGTCTCGCGGATAGTGTATTCGTCTGGATAGATGGCCATATTCTGTGCATGACCCACCAGGTCATCATAAAAGGTCTGGACGCCAGTCTTAGCGTCATACACTGCCTTTCTAAAGGCATCGCGAGCTTCCTGCATTGTAGCAGCGTTGACAAAACGATTGTACAGTCCTATCAGGACTTCTTTAAATGTCCAATGCGACTTGTCGCGATTAATGTGGAGAACATGGCAACGGAACCAATTCCGAGCCTCTCCCTCCATAAATTCGTGTAGCATGAATATCCTCTCCTGGTCCATGTCGTCTCCACTATAGCAGCAGGCTGCGAGGTGGTAGCACATGTCCATGGCCCAGTCCTCCAGTTGAGAGAACCTATGTCCTCCAGCGTACGCACGTATGTGCTTACCATCGGATTTACGGGGACTTACCCCAGCAGGGAACTTAAATCTGACTCCAAGGGAGTCATCCACCAGATGAGTGAGGCGGTCATGCATATGATCCATATGGATCCTGACCGCTTCATTCATTCCTGGCATAGTTTCACGCAATTCATGAGGTGCGGGCATCAAAAATGCCCAAGGACTGCGAAACAGGTATTCATTGGCCGTTCATTCTGGCCGTGGGGTGGGCTGTTGCCCTACTTGTGGCTCTGCTGGTTCTCCACCAGCCTCCCTGCCACTATCACAACGATTATTATTGTCTTGATCGTTATTTCTGCGATCACGACCTCCACCGTCGTTATTGCGACGACTTGGCTCTCTCCATTCGTAGTGACCACTACTATCGTCACTACCACCCGGATCTCTGTCCGGTTCAGCAGTCCAAGCCGCGAATTGTCGCTGCATGTCATCGACAGGCGTTACACCCTCATGCCCTTCAAAGACTACTCCCTGGTCGTCAATTAACGACTCACCATGATTGCGCAAGTCCTGGTTGCGTATCCTCTGGTAATTGACGTGTTCATTCCAGTTGTCCACTAGGTGGACACGTCGCACTACACATCGTGGTCGCGTTCGCTCCTCAAGAATGTGGACTTCGTCCACCTCTTCCTTGATTGTAACTTGCTTACGAGGTGTCTTAACCTCCTGCACTGCAAGTGCTGCCTCTGGCTCTGCCGGAGTCGTCGTTACAGTCTCCACCTCAGACAATGCCTGCTGAGGCACTCCGCTAACAATGCGTTGACGGTTTGCGGCGTTCTGGCACCGAATGTAGTCTTGCTGAGACTCATCAGCCTGACGAGGCGCATTGAGCAATTCCATCGCGTCCGCGATTAATGGCGCTCATCTGCGCACACTCATCTCACAGTCTACTGAGTCGGCTGGAGTAGCCGTTGAGACTGCTGACCCTCGCGCTGCCTTGCGCTTAAGGTATTCCACCACTTCGAGTTCGAAGATGCGCACAAACAATTCGATATATTCATTCGAATCTGCACGGGGTACATCGTGGCTCCTAGCAGCCAGCAACTGTAAGTGCTTCACTACATAAAGCTGAAGACGCTTTCGCGTCGATTCCTTCGCGACCGACGGATATCGGTCCAACACCAGCTGTAACTGGATAGACAAGGTCGAATGCGACCTTTTGCTTTCCTCATCATCTGAGGACTCCAACTCGGACTCTAAGTCCATAACTCTCCTGAGGCCGTCATGCCTCACTTGTGGCTGTTTGCCAGCCTGTCTGTGCAACTCTGGACTTCCAGGCACTGGTGACGCCTTTTCCAACCCTACGACATTGTCGTCCTCCCTACTGACCACTATTGCTGGTCCTTGCTTCTGTCCTTGTGTCGTCAACGATGACGGTCCCGGTTCAGTGGCAGCATTGGCCACATATTCCAAATGCCGTTCCGTAGGTGCAGTCCGGAATGGGGTGCTATGCGCAAACGCGCTGCCTTGTACCATTTCCGAGTACTGGGTAACGTCCGGTTGACCCTCCGAGGGAGCTGAAGAGCTCTCGGGCAATACCGGATACATCAGTGAGGGCATTTGGCTCGCTGGCAGCGACACTCCTGAGACCGCGGATCTATCTCCTGGTTTTCCACCAGGTCGTACAATGGACATCATCCGTGATACGGATAGCCCACCAGGCATTCCATAGCTTGCGCTGACATCGTGAGGGGTCTTTTCATCCCGCTTTGGCGGGGGTCAGTATGCTGACGCAGATTGCGTCTTCATAGCCTGTAGCACAGGTAAGTCACCTGCGTCTGCAGCTGAGAATGGAGAATCCGGATCAAGAGAGCCAGTCATGGAAGCACGTTTTCAGCGTGATGCCAACAGAGAATCGAGAGGTTTTGATGATAGTTGCCTAGTTGGTAACAAGCCTAGAGTCTAAAGCTGATAGCAGAAGATTTAAAAAAATGTAACCGGAGTTACGGGTTAGAACTATCTTGTGTGTATCACACAAGTGCTAAATCAGACCACAGTATCGGATTTGACTAGTACTTAGAGTGAAAACAAGATGTTGTCTTATGTAATACTCTACTAAATGATTATAGCGTCGTTGACGCTTAAGAACACGGATGACTCCATTACAAGTAGTCTGGAACTTACATAGAATACTAGGGTTCAATGAAAAGAGTGGGAAGAATCCAGGTCCTCCAAGCAAATGGTTGCCTTTCTCAAAATCATTAGTTGCACTGCCAAGACAGCCAATTCCCTCATTGCAGAGTGCATATTTATCAAAGGGTGCATGGTCATGATCTATAAAGATATCCAGAAACTGCTGAGATGTGGCAACTGCCAGGATTATAGCTACATACAGCTGCATGTAGCAAAACTGCAAAGAAGAGGAGCAATGTACTAGCTGTGCAAGTAGTGACCATATCACTGTGTCATGTACTATAGTGACACACAGGTGCATGTATTTACACTTACAAGTGCAGACTGCAACTGCCCTGTCTTTCTGAGGCAACATGCAGACTTGAATGCATAAATACCTGAAAACTGTATGCCTTACTTCTCTGCAGACAATCTATCAATATGGGTGACATTGCCACTCAAACAAGTATCCAAGGCCAGCAGCAAATTGACCTGCCCTGCTGTGACACAAGCATTACTAGGATCAATGTAACCAGGTGCTCCAAGGAGTACAAACCCCAAGGTCCCCACCTCAGCTCAACATGCCCCAACTGCATCCAGAGCACCAAGTTGCATGGGCAACCTGGGAGACTTTGAATTCACCTCTAAACTGAACTTCCAGGTCCCCACCTGCAGCACTCACAACAACAGTGCACCTTACTAATGAATTATTGTCTATTCAGAACTTGCTTGTATGTGCCATTGCTAGCATGGCATGTCTGAGATTTATTTTTTGACATTGTTCCACACTGACACAAGCTGCTGCTTATACAAGTGTCCAGATAGACTGCTGCTTACATGAGCATCTGGACAGACAAACAGTCTAATGAATCACATAACAGCAAAAATCAAAGACATTTTTTCCACACTGACACAAGCTGCTGCTTACACAAGTGTTCAGATATACTGCTGCTTACATGAGCACCTAGATAGACAAACAGTCTAATAAATCACATGACAGCAAAAATTGAAGACATTTTTCTCACACTGACACAGGCTGCTGCTTATATAAGCATCTAAATAGACAAACAGTTTGATAAGTCACATGACAGCAAAAATTAAAAACTTTTTTCCCACACTAACACAAATTGCTGCTTATATAAGCATCTGGATAGACAAACAGTCTAACAAATCACATGGCAGCAAAAATTGAAGATATTTTTCCCACACATAGTCTACTGCATAAAAAATCCTAAATCTATTCTAAATCTCAGAACTTCTAGCAGACTATGCATTTGGCAGCAGAACATTTACAAATCTGTCACTGCTCTTGCAGAGGTTATTGTGGAAACTAACTTTGGTATATGAGATGTGCTTACTATTCAAGAGCCATTCCTGGACCAGCTGGACAACACAAAAGTGAGCAGTAATGATGTCCAAAAGTTGAGTAGCAGACATAGTTTATGGCTACTGACCAGGGAAAATGCATTGAGCATGCTAAGTGGTGAGGAAGTTCCAGGCAGGTCCCAGAGAACAAGTTGGAAACAAGTTGAACAGCAAGGTTTGGTGGAAGTTGGGAAGCAATGTTAGTGGTAAGAGTAATGTGCTAATGATGAGATGTGCCTAAATGAGAGAGGAGAGCAGATGTGAGTAAATGCAGCAAGAGATGCAGCAAGAAAACTAGAAGCTTAGTGATGTCTAAGCTGCATGATGCCTGCTGTAGGTGCAAGGCATGTAGGTTTCATAAGCATAACTGTGGCAAGCAGGCTAGAAATGCTCAGACAATTGGCAACTATAAACTTAATCAGCACAAAAGAAATCTGAACTATGAGGTGAACTGAGGCATTGATGAGCTCCTATTATAGATGTCCATGGATAGCGCCAACACAAGCACCTCACATTAACACATTGGCACCACCAGGAGCAGCATGCCTTGGTGCTCCAGAGGCTAATTTTTGCATATTTTTATGTTAATAACTTGCAGCTGGAGCCTCTAATTATTCCAGGACCACTCTTTATGGCACCACCTATTCTTAGCACCACTCTTGACACCTTGCCACACCTTGCTACTCACTCTTTAGGGCTATACACAGACATGGATACTTGGCACTAGTCAATCCAGAATGATGCTCTTAGCTGGTGGCAGTGCTTACAGGAGGAATGATAAAGTATTTTCATGACAGATAGCTTGGAGTTTCACCTTAGCACCTTGCCGACTCAGACTGACAGCATGATTGTGGACCTTTTACTATATAGTTTAATTCATGGCATTCACTTACACTGGCTCAAAAAACTGCCCCAATGTTTGGCCCTTTTGGAAAGATTCACATGGTGTGCAACAATTACATGAACGAGAAACTGTAGAACATCACATGACATACAACTACATCTTGGCTTTATAATGACATATAAATCATGTGATTTGAACAAGAACTCACTGATTAATAAATCAAATAAAATATTCAATCATTGGGGCAGTTTTTTGACCCATTCTAATTTACTCTAATTTTCATGTCTAGTACTTGGTATGGCCTCCATTTGCCTTTATAACTGCCTTGATCCTTCTAGGCATGCTCTCTGTGAGGCTTTGGCATACCTCTGATGGTATTTCATTCCACTCCTTGACCACACTCTTCCACAACTCATGCACTCCTTTAGAGGGTACCTCATACTCCAAAAGTTTGCGCTTGATATAAACCCAGAGATGTTCAATGGGATTGAGGTCAGGGGATTGGGCAGGCCAGGATATTACAATGATGTTGTTATTAGAAAACCAGGTTGTTGCCTGTTTGGAGATGTGTTTTGGGTCATTGTTCTGCTGAAAATATTGTCCTTCCTCCTCCATTTCCAACTTCTCAAAGCTTTCTACCACTCCCTCATCCAAAATCTCACAATGCTGTGCAGCATCCATCTTTCTCTGAACTTCTATGAGCTTCCCTACTCCATTCCAACCCATGCAGCCCCATACCATTAAATTGTTTCCTCCTCCATGCTTGACAGTTGGTGTAGTGGTGCGGTCACATAGTGGTTCTCCTGGAATTTTCCACACATATACCTTTCCATCTGATCCAATCTGATTAATTTTTGTCTCATCACTCCACAAAACCCTTTTCCAATCCTCCACTGTCTAGTTTTCATAATACTGAGCAAATTTGAGCCAGTTTGCACAATGAGCAGCCTTGAGCATAGGAACTTTCTTCTTTGTTGCTGAGCAAAAGCCTGCCTCCTTTAATGCATTTTTGACTGTCTGAGGATTGACAGGACTAGAGATGACAGAACTAATGAACTGTGTAGCTTGAACAGCATTATCCAGCTTTTCAGTAGTAATTTGATGAATAATAGACTGTTTGTCGCATGCTGTAAGCTTGGAAGGATGACCTTCAGGATAATTCTCTTTGTTGCTCTCCAGCTCTTTGCTGATCCTCCCCACAGTGCCCTTTCCCAGGCCAGTTTTTGCTTGGATTTGATGCTGAGAATACCCCTCATTGAGGAGAAAAGCAACAGAAGAGCAATTGGCAGCAGAAACAGATTGCATAATGGTGGTAGAGTGTTAAGAAGGTGATTGATTGAAGTTGAACATGTCAAATTAGTACAAACAAGGTCACATGACATTGTTTATACTTCTCACAAGGTGTTTCCATCTTCTACTGCTGAAAAGTATTGAGAAAATATGAAAATTAAAGTGAGTCAAAAAACTGCCCCAATGATTGAATATTTTGTTCAATTTATTAATCAGCGAGTTCTTATCCAAGTCACATGAATTTTCCATCATTATAAAGTTAGGATGCAGTTGTATGTCATGTGAATTTCTACGATTTTTTGCTTATGTAATTATTGCACACCATGTGAATCTTTCCAAAAAGGCCAAATATTGGGGCAGTTTTTTGAGCCAGTGTATATATAAATACTTACTTTTTGTTAGTAGTACACCATTAATTTAGCAGTAGGGATTGTATCCCAACATTTTGGTCACCCTATGCAACAGACTACCTTTTATTGACCGTGTCAGCAAGAGGACTCTGCTTTAGTTTTCTCTCTCTCTTTTTGCAATCTCTTAGCACCTTGCAACTATGGCAAGGCATTTGTGCTTAGATCCACTAAGCAATCTTGTCATTTTATCATCTCTTTTAGGTGCTAACACTTAGTAACTCTTAGTGACTCTTTTCAGTGTTTCTTAGCGCCTTTTTTTGATGACTCTCTTTCACACTCCTTAGTGCCTCTCCTTGGTGACTCTCCCATGCTTCTTAGCACTTTTCATTGGTGAATCTCCAATGTTTCTTAGCATCTTTCCTTGGCAACTTTTAGTGCACTCTTGCCACATTTTGGGCCTTATATAAGTACTGTAGTACTTGGTTGCAAGTAGTACTGATAGTTCTGGGGCTTGATAGTGTAGAGTGTTACTTTCAATGCACACTGACTTGATGATGAACTTGATATATTATAATGTTGAAGGCTTTTAATAATCTTCCTGAAAGCAGAGGGTTCTCAACAAACTCCAGCCTAAATAATTCACTCACTGGGAACTACCGAGCCTTTGCCTATCAATTGCCTGCCTATTCTCTACTAAACTTGGGCTATTTATACTGTTTTTCTGGTGCACAAACCACTATCTACACATGACTCTTTGTTGTCAACTCTCCAGCCTTCAAAACATATTTGATAGTTCAATTTCCCTTTTAGGAGGCATGTTTTGGTGCCACCAGTTCCACTATTCAACTTCTTGTTCCACCATTCCTCCAGATGTCTCTGATTGCCACTTCCCCATTTGCTTCAGCTCTATTTAGCATGATCCCATTTATAGATCCTTCTTTCCCCTTTTAATGCTTCCCTGCATTCCATGCTTCTTTTGACATCCCTCCATGCTTCTTTTCCTTTCTCCTTTCAGTCATGTCAAATCAGGCATTGTCAGATCTGATCTTGATCTAGATCATCACAAATTAATCCCATTTCGTCACTTCTGCCAGCTCCCATGCTTTCCCTCCCCATTACAGTGGTTGGACTATTGTTGAGCTGATAGTTTGAGGTGGTCCCTGCCCTTTGTTCTGTACTGTTTGTGTATTTATTGGGGTGTTTTTGGAGATATAATTTGTTGAGACTACTACTAGGAGGCTTACAGTTTTCAGCCCATAATTAAATATTTATTTTAACTTCTGGTGCATGTTGTGTCTCTAACTGCTGGTACAGTGTTGTATCAGCACCAATCACCTCCTTTCCTTGCCACCAATCTCTTGTCTACTGTGTGTTCTCTGAGACCTGTCCAGGACTCCCTCTCATACTTAGTGCACTCAAAGCTATATTGACTAAGTAGCTGTACTAGTGATAGTGCACCTTAGCTCAATTTGGGTGTCATCAGCATAAATGGGGTATTCTGTTTTGTTGGTAACTAGTGACAGTGGTAAGTATTTATAGTAAAAATGAGTTCACCATTGCCAAGTAGCTAAGGGTTGCCAAGATGCAGTGAATTGTAAGAAATGTAATTAAACTCTGTGCATTAAACTAAATAATAAGAAATGAATAAGAAAGCTGTCTGTCTGACTGAGGGAGGGTGCCAAGAGGCATCAGGCACCAGGGTAAAACATCAAGCCATCTGTCACAAGTAAATGCCATTATTCCCAATCTGTTAAGCACTGTTGTTGGCTAGCTATACCATGTGCTGATTAATTGAGGCCACCTGTTACTGCTTGCTGATGGCATGATTGTCAGCTGTTATATGCCATTCCAGCTGCCACCAGCACTATCATTGATTAGTCCCACTTGCCATGTGTGGCTGTTGAGTAAGGCCTAAAATAAATAAATTGTGTGTGCTAAGTTTGGGATGAGCATGACAAAGTGTCTGGAGCCAATGCCAAGCCTGCTGTTGATGCACCTAATCTGTGTGGGGTCCTATTAGCAGGCATTGTCAAGTCATCTACTCTTTAAATTGCAGATGTGATAGCTTTGTGCATTCCAGATCTGTCCTACTAATCAATGCTAACATTTCTACAGATGCTTACAATGTACTAGCTGTAAACTTTACAGACATATCAGCTGTTTGCTTCACAAGCAAATTTAGTCATCTTTTATTATTCAATGTGTACAATAATTGTATTCACAACAAGACTGTTTTCACACTCTCCTCCTTTCTCTCTTCTACTTTTTACATTTCTATATTATCTCTGCCCAACTACATGCTGTGGCTTGGTGACTTCAATTGTCAAAATTTGTAAGCCAATTCTTATTCTGAAACAACAAAAAACCTCAGCACTCAGCATTCAGCATTTATCATTCATTTTAAAGCTTTTTTCTGTGACTAGTAAGCAATGCCAATCCCATTGTTCTTGATATAAACATTATAGAGTATTATTTTGGAATTTCTTAGGCTTTGCTGCAGTAATGGCATTTTTTTATAAAAAACTAGCATGAGCCTGAGTTCATATATACAATGGACTCTATGGAGCATTTGTCAGGGGACTCCTCATTTCTTCCTTCTTTCA
Organism: Termitomyces sp. MG16; assembly: GCA_003313075.1. Lineage (NCBI taxonomy): Eukaryota > Fungi > Basidiomycota > Agaricomycetes > Agaricales > Lyophyllaceae > Termitomyces > Termitomyces sp. MG16. The sequence continues at coordinate 12,789 of QGOA01006696.1, forward strand.
CTCCTTATCTCTTCACTCTCCTTTCATTCATTTTCTTATTTCTTCTGTCATTCTCTCATTTTACTGTTTCTATTTTTTCAACAATATCTGTTAGTACTATTCTCAGCCCTTGAGGTGCTCTGGTACTTTAGCTACCATTCAGACAAGTGTGGGCTCTTCAGCACCACTTCCAGACTGCTGATATAAGCCAGAGCTTGCCTTTCTGACTTTCAAAGTCCAGAGTTTTCCTGCCTTGTTTATACAGTTGTTTATTTAGGCAATTTTTGAGTTTTTAAGGTTTTGTTGTACTGTAAAGTTGTTTCCCATGCTTCAGAGGCCCCAGAAGCATCCAACCTAGCATAGGGAATCCCTAGACTTGTTTTTTTTGGATCTCCTTCTGCCAGGTGAGTAGTTATCATGATATATATTCTAATATACTTTGGATCTCCCTCTGCCAGCTGTGTGACTGAGCCACAGCCTCCAGAGGTCGCCCTTACAAGTGGGGTGTGTTGTTGTACATGAATTTAGCAAGGGGCAACTCAGCACACCAGTCATTTTGAAGGTAGTTGATGTAGATTGTAACCTGGGGTTACTAGTCAGAACTATCTGTGTATTTCACACAGTGCTAAATCAGACCGCAATATCGGATTTGACTAGTACTTAGTGCGAAAACAAGATGTTGGCTTACGTAATACTCTACTAATTGATTATAGCGTCGTTGACGCTGATGGTAATACGGATGACCCCGTTACATACCCCCCAATGAGACCGAATACTCGGTCTTGAGAAAGGGAGGTAGAACGAGATGAAAGATGCACGGTAGTGCAACAACGATGAACGATGCACGGTAGTGCAACAACGGATGAATGCACGCGTGTTGCGTGGCTGGAAGGCGTTAGTACTCATGCGCACTGAGGATGTGTCGGCCGGACACAAGAGACAGCAGTCCTTATCAGACACAGGCGCAGGGGACGCCAGCAGTAGAGGCAAATGGTGTATATAATAAAAGTATAGAAAAACAAAAAGAGTGACCCCTCCTCTGGGTCCGCTGTATCTACACGCGACTCTAAAGTGCGTATCAGCTGAAATGGCTCGAGTCAAATACTCAGAGGTACATACAAAATTTTGTATACAAAGGTCTAGGACCCGGATGACGATGCTCCCGTGACAGCGCCCGTCTCAGTCACCATTGCCTCCTCTTCCAGTGTGACGTTAATCGCGGGAGGGGGAGGCACCGATTCCGTCCTCGGTGGGGTTATAGGCCCCTCGGCTGCAGGCGTGTCTACCACCATAGGCTCTGTTAGTGCGACGTTAATCGCTGAAGCGGTGGTGGTAAGCGTACCCTGCTCTGCCGTGCGTGGCAGGAGATTGACCCGGCCTGGGTCCATGTCCGCTGCGGGCAGGTCATGTGCTGCTGAGCGTTTTAGGAGGTTGACCCGATTCGGGTCCATGCCAATCAAGTAATAGAGGCCGTTGGCCTCAGGATTTTCCGGGAGCTTGCTCTCCTCGTGGTGCTTGAACATCAGACGATAGTGATCGTCTTCAGTCATCTCCCGCCATCCATCCCATTGTGGGATTGCAGCGGGGGTGCCATACTTGGAGAGGCGCTCCATGCGCTCGTCGTTGACCTGCTTAAAGATGTCCATAGACATCGTGGGGGAATGGAACTGCTGTTCCAGGAAGACTATGCCGTACGTATACGCGTGGTCCACCCATTCCAGCGGAATCCGGTTGTGTAAAAGGACGTGTAACGCGTCGTCGTCGGAGAAGTTCCGTGCATGGTCGTCGGGCACGTGAACTTGGTGAATTTCGA
>QGOA01006702.1:0-28277 GCA_003313075.1 Termitomyces sp. MG16
TATACGTGTCTCTAGGACTACGATGCAAATCAACAGTGTGTCATCGAACCTGATTCAGGCGAAACCAAAAAGCTCTGTTTCGTTATTCTGCTATATATCAAGGCATCGACTTCATTGCTTCTATTTGTTGCCCCTTCAAAATCATTCCACAAGTTGGCTTCTACTCGGTGTTGGCAACATATGACAATAAACCAATCTACACGCAGCCAAGGCTGCAAAAGACTGTCTGCTTTCCTTTACCAACAGATAGTCTCTCACCAAACACTCTACACGTCTCAGGCAGTACCTTTGTTCGTCCGCGCATAAGCCTTGGGTATAGCTAGAACCGTTATCTTGATGCTGACTCTATGCCAGAGCTTGTATAGTTTGTTGCTTCGCATCATCCCAACCATACCGTCGGTGTTCGTACTCTCACTGGTGAAGATTCGTCTTACAATGTTGCATTATATTAGCTCCAGGCAGCAGCCGAATACGTGTCATAATGGCTGGTCAGTAGTGGATCGAACAATTTTATTATTATTATTACTAGTATTTTTTTTAGGACGTACAGCAAAGCCTCCGTCCGCGTGTGGACGCTCCAAGGACGACGAAGGGGCACACATTTGTTTGAAGCTAACAAGAGAGACGTGGGCAGGTATTTGTAATAAATTGGTACGTCGGACTTATCGATTGTACTTTGAACTATTTTATTTCGATTTTAGGACGAGTAGCAAAGCCTCTAGCTGTGTGCGGACGCTCCAAAGACAACGTGGGGGTTAACATTGGCTGTTTAAAGCCAGCAGGAGCCACGCTTATGCGTATATGTTACTGTCACACGTGTATTCGATGCATCACGGTGTCCTGGACATTGCTCAACCTGAGCGCTGCTTTGAACGTCCATTTCCATCTTATAATGTCCATGATTTGCTTGTCGAGTTCTGAACAATCATCCTACGTGGTTTCCCGACCTATCGACGGCGATTCGTCGTATAAAATCGGAAAAAAGGAAAGCAGAAGGACCAGTGTGGTTCAGGGCATCAAGTACGTAGTTTTTGCCCGTTTTTTTGGCTCTGTTAAACTCACAGATGACCAGATACGCGCACGCGTATGTTATTCGAGCATTCGAGCGCATCAAAGGGGTTACATGGAGGGTCAAGGAACTAAATGGTAGCAAGGAACAGGTGAGTTGCCAGTTTTCGATGTAATTTGTCTAATAACACCCCTTTACAGGCCACAAATACAAAGCCGCGTCATACAGGAATGTACTTATTATTGTACGGCGGTCGTGTTGACGCCAACACGTTCTACGCATACAGGGACATTGTTGACAACTGAATGTTTTTTTTTTTTTTTTTTTTTTTTTTTTGAAACATTTATGCCTTTTTTTGTTTTCTTTTTTTTTTTATGTTATGATTACGGATACTGTTATATACGATTCGAACATTGAATATTATACAAACGTTGCCGGTATTTCTCCCTTCTGCGCTACCATGTCGCGCCGCGCTGGCAAGTCACACTAACGTGGTGATGAGCCTGCATCGTGGCTGGCTACAGATAGCACCAATACCTGCACCTCACATCAGCCCACTAGTACCACCAGAAGCGCCACGCTCTAGCGCTTCCAGCGCTATTTTCCTTATATTTTTACACTAATAACTTGCAGCTACAGACTCCAATTACTCTCAGACCACTTTTTATGGCACCACTTATTCTTCGCACCACTATTGACACCTCGCCGCACCTTGCCACTTGCACTTCAAGGCTATACATTTACACAGACATTTGGCATCAGTCAATCTGGCATAATGCTCTTAGCCAGTGGCAGCGCTTACAAGGGGAAATGATGAAGTATTTCCGTGACAGCATCATTATGGACCTTTTTACTATACAATTCAATTTGCCGCATTTACTTACATTTTTATCAGTTCACCACCCTCTAGCGGTGCTTAACCTCTTAGCGTCGGCTAACTTTCTTTACTATAAATACCTACTTTTTGTTAGTAGTTCAAGGAATCAATTTGGCAGTAGGGATCGTATCCCAACATTTTGATCTCCATACGCAACAGACTACCTCTTGTTGACTGTGTCAAGCAAGGGGACTCTGCTCTAGTTTTCTATATTTCTCTCTCTCTAGCGCCTTGCAACTACGGCTTGGCTTTCGTGCTTAGATCCGCTAAGCAATCTCATCCTTTTATTATCACGTTCTAGGTGCTAACACTTAGCGCCTCTTAGCGACCCTTTCCCACACCGCTTAGCGCCTTTCTTAGCAACTTTCCCACGCTCTTAGCGCTCCCCCTTAGCGACTTTTAGCACCCTGTAGCCACGTTTTGGAGCCATACGCAAGTGCCTCCAATTACCCACTTTCCTTGCCACCAACCTCTTGCCTACCGTGTGTTCTCTGGGACCTGTCCGGGACTCTCTCACACACTTAGCACGCCCAAAGCTATATCGGCTAAGTAGCTGCACTAGTGATAGTCCACGCAGCGTCCAGCTCGATTTGGGCGTCATCAGTGGTCACATTGACACTGCCACGTCACGTATTCAACACCCTATGCTGTAGGCCTCGGTCTCGTCGACGTTTTGATCAAATTCGGCAGGTAGATCTCGGTCACGCCGTGCTAGCAACAGCCCATATAAGCAAGTACAAGATGAGGTTGGTGGATAAAATGGTCTATATGTTGTTAGGTTTTTCTTGGCAGGAGGCATGTGACAGGAAAACGTGTGGAGAAATGATGCCATTGGTGTTCAAGGACATCAATGATTGGAGCTTGTCAGCCATTACTAAAAACATTGATGGTGTTGGACTTACTAAAGGTCACTGTCACTTTGCGCCCCTTTGTCCTCTCTTTCTCTTTCTTTCTTTTCTATCCTTTCTTTCCTTCACTCATATATCACACATTTCACACACCATGACCCTGCTTTGACTATGATACAATATAAATATGATATATATGGACACTATATCCTCAGTCACTTATACAAAGACTGAGGGTAAGCCTACAGATACATATACTTACTGCAATTAACTGACAATGTACCTAGATTGTTAATCTTGCACTTAGTCTTGCACTCAGTGGTTCATTGGTCATTAGTTCTAACAGATGATGTTGTTGGGTAGATTATATAATATACAGCTGCATCCTAGCCTTATTATGATGTGTAGATCATGTGACTTGAACAAAAACTTACTGATTAATAAATCTAACAAAATATTTAGTCATTGAGCATGTCAGGTCCTATTGATCCAGAAGCAGTAAAGCAACACCCTTACAAGGTAGACCCAAGTGCTAAACTACAAGTACTCAGGTGGTCAAGTGCTCCAGGAGGTGTTTCAGGGCTCTAGACATCAGAAAAGGGCAAGTCTGGGTGAAACAACTTGCTGCAGGAATGAACAAGCTGAGTTACAGTGGCTTGAAAAAAGGGTTCCAATGTTTCATAGTTTTTGAAAGATGACATTGGCATGTAAAATTGAAAATACTAGAATTTTCAATAAATCATGTAAAATACTATGAAATCATAGCTACAGATTGCATCTAGGATTATATAACTTGAATTGACACTGATAGATTAATAGCCATTTTAAAATACAAGCTATGATTCATGCCTGTCAGAGGACTCCTCATTTCTTCCTTCCTTCACTCCTTATCTCTTCACTCTCCTTTCATTCATTCTCTTATTTCTTCTGACATTATCTCATTTTACTATTTCTATTCTTTCAACACTATTTGTTAGTACTATTTTCAGCCCTTGAGGTGCTCTGGTTCTTTAGCTACTATTCAGACAAGTGTGGGCTCTTCAGCACCACTTCCAGACTACTTACATAGGCCAGAGTTTGCCAGCATTTGCTCCTTATTTGTGCAATTGTTTGTGTAGGCAATTTTCAAGTTTTTAAGGGTTTGTTGTACTGTACAGTTGTTTCCCACACTTTAGAGGCTCCAGAAGTGTCCAACCTGGCATAGAGAATCCCTGAACTTATTCTCTTTGGATCTCCCTCTGCCAAGTAGGTAGTTATTATAATATTGTTGGTACATACTCTAATACACTTTGGATCTCCCTCTGCCAGGTGAGTAGTTATTATGATATTGTCAGTACATACTCTAATACACTTTGGACCTCCCTCTGCCAGCTGTGTGACTAAGCCACAGCCTCCAGAGGTTGCCCTTACAATGCCTTTGGCATGAATTTTGTAGCTTGTTGGGGGCTTTGCCCCCAACTCTCCCAATTAAGTCTCCATCTTAACCTCATTTTGTTCAGTTAAGGCCTCAGTTTTCACAACTCAGTGTTTAATTTTACTTAATTTTTCAGTAATTTCATTTGAATTTTATAAGCATTATCTACCAACATTTATTGAAAACAGACCAAAAAAACAACTATTTGTCAGCCTTAGTCATCAATACCTCAGCTGACAAAATTTTAGTCATTACATCAAATTTCCACAAAAGTCATCCCATATATTATAGACAAGCTGTGCTATATGCCTTCAGCACACAGCTAGTATCTCGTTGGGGGCTTTATTTCCCAAACCCCCCCAACTAAGCCTCCATCCTAACCTTACTTTGTTCAGTTAGAGCTCCAAGTATATATAAGTAACTCAACCTCTACCCTAACCTTACTTTGTTTGGTTAAGTACAAACCTGTCAAAGTATTATTGTAAGTTAAATTTTATTTTTCAAATTTTTTTAAACATTTATCACTCTCAAAAAAACTAAAAATCAGTGTACCAGTAAGCCTTTAAGTTTTTTCTACCAAAATCTACTGGAAAACAGAATAAAAAAGCGATTCTTTATTCAATTTTTTTTTGTCTTTCAACTCAAGCTTTAAATTCAACTTCAATATTATTATTAATTTGTCAATATTTTATGTTATGAGTAGTTAAAAGCTCAAATACAATGTCAACCTTACTTTTTTAAGTGCAAGAAATTCAGCCAAACTACATTTTATTTAACCCAAACTTATTCAAATATTAATATTACATATAAAACATTAATTTATTAACTCTGCACTATATGAATCTTTAACAAAATATGCTTAGAATATATATTAAATACAAGGAATGACATTCTTTTACAAAACAATGTAAAAACATGATACAAATAATCTAATTAAAATCAAAATTTGATTTGAATAGTTCTGTTAAAATTATAAAAAAAGCATTTTAACTGAACTTGAAAGAATAAAAGAACAAATTGCCACAGGAGGCTTGCTCTGGTTCTTGGGCTTGAAAATGACCAATATACTCCTCTTCAATATGTTTGAGAGCAGTAGACCAAGTGCTATTCAAAATCTGGTTACAATATTTTTTTAATAATTTTGACAAAAATATTTAAATACAATTCTAAACTTAATTGCATTATTTTTACTGTATTTTTACATTATTTTGGCAAAGAATATCATTCCTGCACCTAGTGATAAAGCCTGGGCAGAGTCATCAATAAAATGATTGCAAAACATATGTATCATGCATATTGATGCTAAACAATAAAGAAAGCCAAAAATCTGATGTGTATAGCCACAATTTCAAAGTCAGCTTATTTGCTAAGCTGCTGACAAAGATTAGCTAAGATTTTGATATTCTGACAAATCTTAGATCAGCAATCCCAAAAAGAGTCAAGTTCACACAGGTCATCTGATAATATATAAATAGATTTATTCATTGAGGCACTTTTTTGATTATTTCTAATTTTGATATATAGTACTTTGTATGTTTTCTATTTGCTTTGATAACTGCTTAAATTTTTTTAAACATGCTTTTGATTAGTCTTTGACATACTTCTAGTAGTGTTTTATCCTACTTCTTTGCAATCCACTTGTCAGGAAACTCCTCATTTCTTCCTTCTTTTACTCCTTATCTCTTTACTCTTCTTTCATTCATTCTTTTATTTCTTCTGACATTATCTCATTTTACTGTTTCTATTCTTTCAACACTATCTATTAGTACTATTCTTAGCCCTTGAGGTACTCTGGTTCATTAGCTATTATTCAGACAAGTGTGAGCCCTTCAATACCGCTTTCAGACTGCTTACATAAGCTGGAGTTTGCCTTTCTGACCTCCAAAGTCCAGAGTTTTCCTGCCTTGTTCATATAGTTGTTTATTTAGGCAATTTTTGTTGTGATATCACATTACAATATCACAGATATCACACAGTAAGTGTGCCAGGGCCACAACTATTTCACATTTGCTTTGTACACTTTGCCCATTGTTCACAACTGAGTTATATATATACAGTACGATACAGAGAGCACCCTCAGTCGCTTATATCATGGACTGAGGGTGAGATAGATATTTTTCTACATACTACATGATAACTCATTCCGTACTACAGACATAGACTAACTGTCTGTGATTATTATAAGTACTAAATACAGTTGCTTATATCATGGACTAAGGACATAAACTAACTGTCTGTGATTATTATAGGTGCTTGGAGTAAGGATTCTAATAATTTTCAAGTTTTTAAGGTTTTGTTGTATTGTACAGTTGTTTTCATGCTTCAGAGGCCCCAGAAGTGTTCAACCTGATATAGAAAATCTCTAGACTTGTTCTCTTTGGATCTCCCTCTGCCAGATGAGTAGTTATCATGATATTATCAGTATATATTCTAATATACACTGGATCTTCCTCTGCCAGCTATGTGACTGAGTCATAGCCTCCAGAGGTTGCCCTTACACCACTCCCACAATTTATGCATACTATGAGGAGGTATTTTATACTGCCTAAGCTGCTTCTTGAGATACTCTCAGAAGTGTTCAATAGAGTTGAAATCAGGAGATTGAGCCAGCCACCAGAGAACATCAAACTTGTTGTTTTTGAACTATTTGTCAGCACTCTTGGAGTTGTATTTGAAGTCATTATCCTGTTTAAAATAGCAGGTACCCTTCTCCATCTCCAACTTCTCAAAGCTCTTCTTTGTTCTATCATCCAAAATTGCTCTGCATCTATAATTTCCACCACTTCTACCAGCTTTCCTACCCTATTCCAACCTATATAGCACTATATCATAAGATTATTATCTTCTTTATGCTTCACAATAGGGTTGTTCAGTCTGAAATGTCTTCCTCTTGTAGCTTCCACACATACTGCTTCTCATCTGATTCAATCCTGTTGATCTTTGTCTTACCTGTCCATATCTTATCTGTCCACAACACTCTTTTCTAGTCCTCCATAGTCTAGTTCTGACATTCCTGAGCCTATTTAAATTGTAGTTGCCAATGTTTAGCTTTAAGCATTGGAACTTTCTTATTTATAAATTGACACTCCTCATTCTTCAGCACATTCTAGACAGTCTGAGGAGAGACAGAGTTTGAAATAATGTTGTTGATAAAATTGGTGGCCTAGACAGCTGTATCAAGTCTCCTAGTTGAAATTTGTCAAACAATAGCCTGTTTATTAGCTTAGCAGGACAGCCTCTAGAATGGTTTTCCTTGTCCACCTTCAACTTTATTAATCTTACCAATAGTAAACTTCTCTAGACTAGTTTTAGCCTCAATCTGGCACAAAGCATACTCTTCAGCAAGAAGAGAAGCAATAGCAGAGAATTGTGCAGGAAGAGTAACTTTCATGATAGTGGTTGAAGGCCAAGATGTGGTTCAACTGGCTTGAACCACTCCTAAATATATCTAAATATGGTAACATGACTGTAAGGGCAACCTCTAAAGGTTGTGGCTCAGTCACACAGCTGGCAGAGGGAGATCCAAAGTGTATTAGAGTATGTACTGACAATATTATAATAACCACTTACCTGGCAGAGGGAGATCCAAAGAGAACAAGTCAACGGATTCCCTATGCCAGGTTGGACACTTCTTGGGGCTTCTGAAGCATGGTAAACAACTGTACAGTACAACAAAACCTTAAAAACTTGAAAATTGACTAACCAAATAACTATGCAAACAAGGCAGGAAAACTCCGGACTTTAGAAGTCAGAAAAGCAAACTCCGGCTTATATAAGCAGTCTGGAAGCGGTGCTGAAGGGCCCACACTTGTCTGAATGATAGCTAAAGAACCAGAGCACCTCAAAAGTTGAGAATAGTACTAACAGATAGTGTTGAGAGAATAGAAACAGCAAAATGAGAAAATGATAGAAGAAATAAGGAAATGAATAAAAGGAGAGTGAAGGAATAAGGAGTGAAAGAAGGAAGAAATGAGGAGTTCCCTGACAATGACTTGGTTTATATTTTTACATGCAACTTATTCTTTATTTCTGAGTAAAATAGAGATAAACTTGCAAAGTTAGAGATGCTCAAAAAATATCCCAATGAGTAAATATTTTAAAATAGCTATTATTCCATCAGTTTTGATTCAAATTACATAATCTTAGATGTGAATTCCATAGTAGTTTAAATGACTTTTTAACTATTTTAGATACTTTCAATCTTACATGCTATTGCCATTTCTCAAAAACTATGAAATATTGAAACACTTTTTGAGCCACTGTAGAATATTGTCAGTGGCCAGGCCTGCAAAGTTTGTAGATGCAGTGGCTGTGGTAGATCCTGTATTTAGTGCCTGGAATTTTTCCAAGTTATCCTTTTTGACAAGATAGATCTTCCCTTTTAGACCTATAAATTGTACATATAACTTTGCTTATTTAGTAGGCTTGTTTTTTGCATTATTCTAGCTTCAGTTGCCAACAGTGGCACATGCTGCATTACATGCAACACTGACCCCTTTCTTTGCCATTGCCATCCTGGGTGCACACAAAACTTGGCATAATAGCCTACACATAGGCAATTGTGTATGTGTAAGAGAAATGCTTAACATCTGCAGAGCTTCTTCTCAGAGCTAGCAAGCACCAGTGACAAGTGGGATTTGAGCAGGCATAGAAGCAAGCAAGAGTCAAAAAAGAGACTGGCAAGACTAATCAAGCAGTCAGACATTGCTAGACAGCTTACAGTAGGTTCAGTGTGTAGGCTAGAAGAACACTGCTATTGTTCAGCCTAGGGATATTCATCTACAGGCTGCCTTTATATACTATATTGGTGGCTATGCTATTACTATTACTGTTTAACTAATTGGGCCCTGGTATGTAATGGAGTATAACTAACAATAATCAAGACTGAGTAAAGTCTATGCATATAACTTATTAAAGCTGACTACTAGAAGATAAAAGAAAATAAAATGGGCCAAGCAGTCATTCAGATGTGCTAAAAGTAAGTGCATTATCAGACTAAGCTCACAATAGAGCTGGAAACAGTCTGAAAACTGGTCCTCTAATAGTGTGGTGCACATTGTGCAACATTTTACCCCTGCTGGATGAGGGTATCCAAGGAGATCTGGTTTGTCTGGATAGAAGCAGACTCTTGTTTGTTGGAATCTGAACCTAGATTAATACAGACATAATTACTCTGATTCTTAGTCTGTTGGCAAAATTGACTGCATTCTGTACCTAGATTAATACAGACATAGTTAGTCTGATCTATGTACAGTAAGTAATTGTTCAATAGTAAGTCAACACATTTAACTCACCCTCAGTTTGTTGGCACAATTGACTGAGGATCCTGGTATGTATTGTGCAATATATATATCTAAATTAAGCTCAAATTGAGTTGAAGTTGAATCTTGTAATTACAACTGTATTTATATTAAGGCTGTGCTGTAATAACAAGGAGTTATTATAATAAATTGGCAGTATGGCCTGAAGTGCAACATTATTAGTAAAGCTGGATTTTAAGATATAGAAGTTCTGAACTCTTTCAAGCAGATTGTAGATGTTTTCAGAAGTATAAGAGTTAGATATTGTAGTATTGACAAGGGTGATACTTGTGCCTAAATAGGCTCATATTTTGTGTCATTTAGGCTGTTTAAGAGTACAACACACTTGAAGAAATCTTTGTCAAGCTTCTTGATTGAGAAGATTTGATTTACAATGTTGCAGATACATTTGGTAGTAATTGTTAGCAGTTTAGAAGGTAAGCATTAGATTTTGAGGATCTCCTGTATAAGTGCAACCTGTCACACTAGTTCCTCCTCTTCTGCATGTGTCTTAATCTGGTTGTATATATTCACTGCAGTTTTGGACTCATCAATTCCCTTGGACTCTAATTCATTCAGGGCAGTAAGTATAGCTGCATGTACAAAAGCATTATTAGCATCCAGTTATAGTATGCCATTGGTTGCTTGTTAGCACTGGGCACATCTACATAGGAGGTGAACATGTAGAATTTGAGTCCAAGGAGAGAAAGATGGATACTCAGATTCTTGGATCATCACTCAAAGTTTGATGTTTATAAATTGTGGCTGAATTTCTTGTGTTTCCAGTCAGTGCCATGGATAGAAATGGCATGGATTAAAGAAATCATTTTATCAGTGGACATTGCCTGGTATAGAGGATAGCAGGGTTCTAATTATTTGCAGTAGAGTGAATATAGGTGCAGTCTTTTCTGTTTTCTCTGGCAGAAAGACAAGACAAAAAACTTTTGATAGGTCTGCTTATAAGTTATAGTAGAACAAAAGGTAGTCACTGGCCCTTGCATAATTGTTTGTCATACAATGTGTTTTGTTCTGACTTCAGGGTCCCAACAAAGATATCTTCTGGAAACCTGTAGTGAGCACCATATGCAAAAGCATGTTACTTGATATATCTTCTTGTATATGATGTGCTATATCTATTACATAAGCAGTCTTGCTCTTATTTTCATACATAGTTCAATCTATAAATTGGCCTGATTTAAGACTTTGTTGATGTTGAAACAGGACATTGTAAGTAGCCAGAGACATATCACATTTGCTTTGTCTTCATTTCACCACTTCACATCTATTGTCACATTGAGAACAATGTGTTGGATGCCGATGGCATGACCACCGTAAGTGCCAAGATATGACAACCAAGGGTCATTACATTACTTCATTAATTATGATATTCAACCCTAACAGACTTGACAAACACATATATATATCTGCTCATACAATACACAAATCCTCAGTCAAGTATACGACAACTGAGGGTGAGTTACAAACATACCTAGACTGGACACTGTACTTATGCCTACCTTACCAGTACATGTAACTTACTCGTGTATATTTAGGTAGGCGAATCTCAGTCAAGTATACAATGACTGAGGTGCACATAACTTACCCGTGTATGTTTAGGTCTTAGGTTGTAACAGGTTATAGGAGAGTGCTGCTCTGTACACTGAAGTATGACTTGACAACCAGGACCTTGTTTTTTTTTGAACGGACCGACTTTCTGATATTAGTAGGCTGTTGCCCTGACACTATTTTTTGACTACTGGACACGCTGCATCATGTACTAATTTAACCTGATTAAATATCCCCCGCCACATCTCTTCATACAATGACCTCTTTTCCTACTGGAAGTGTTGCAGAGTCACTTCCAAGTGCTCAGAATACTGAGGAAGCAGAGATGTGTAGGGTCGACAGCTCTACACCATTCATCACGCAGATTAAGGTGTTGCTCTGATACTCTGGAGAACTGCTGGCAAAAGATGATGGGAAGTGGACTCCGTGGTCTAAGTTTATGAAACTTGAACTCACTATGTCTGGCTTGTATGAATATGTCTTTGATCCTCCTGAGCTTCCTTATAAGCTGTTCGAACCTCGTGCTTATTGCAATTGGCAATCGAATGACCGCTTGGCTCAATCCTTTTTGATGTTGGGGTTGTCTGAATCCAAGCATAACTTAGCTGATGACTCAATTGATGTGAAGGCATTGTGGGAGTACCTACAAACAAGACATGGAGGAGCTGGACCTGTTCAGCAGGTCTGTCTACTTCAAGAAGCACTGACTACGAAGTGTTCCCTGGCTGAACCAATTACCAAGATGATAGACCACATCTTTAAAAAAGATTAATTGTGCATTTGATGTTGGGACTGTTACAAAAGAACTTTTACAGTCTATTGCTGCCCTGTCCTCATTGTCCGACAACTCGCTGTATGCAAACACACGATTGATTATTTCCTGTGACCTGGCTGCAGCCACCACGGCCACCTCATATGGCCCTGATGACATCCATTGCTTCTTAGAGAATGAGCAGACCTTGTATACTGCTGACAGGGGCATGCCGGATACCCAACCTGCTGCACTGGCAGCTAGATCAACAGGTCAAAGTGATCTGGTCTGCGATGCATGCAAAGCCAAAGGTTGTGGGAACTATATGGGTCATACTAAGCCATGGTGTATTCTTGATGGTGGTGGGATGACAGGGAAGACGCTTGATGAGGCAAAGGCTGCTCGTCTAGCACATTACAAGGCGAAGAGAGAGGGCCATGACAAGAAGAAAGGTTCCACAAAGCTCACTATTACCCCTGCTGGTGGCTCGGCATTTACAGTGGAGGGTGATACTAATACGCTAGCTACGTACCTTGCAACTCATGCAAGTAAGATGCTGACTACGGTGCTGAAGTCTGAGTTTGCGGGGTTGGTGTCTGATACTATTCTGGGTCACCTTGAAACTGCTGAGAGCATGGAAATTGATGCATGGATTGCGCTGGAGAAGGAGTCAGTGGTCAGTGTCGACTGGAAGGACCATATACTACCGACTGCAACTGAAACCACACTGTCCAGCGCCACCACTATGCTTGATGTATACCCTTTTTACTTGGATTCAGGTGCGACAGTGCATATATCCCCAGACGCTACCGACTTTACCTCACTAAAACCTATACCAAATAAGTCAATCTAAGATGTAGGTGGATCTACAGTTTTTGCTACAGCCATAGGGCAGATGAAATTACAACTCGCTAATGGCTCTCACCTGATACTTGATGATGCACTTCTTGTCCCCAAAGCTTTGGTTCGACTCCTGTCAGTTAGCTCAATGGCAATGAAGAATGGTATATTTACCACGTTTAACAATAAAAACGCTATGCTATTCAAAAGAACAACAAACAAATTAATCGCAAATGGAACCCTGCTCCCTATGAAGAACTTATACTCACTAAATCTCTGCACCAAATCCGCATTCACCATCAACTCCATGCCCAATATTGTTACATGGCACCGCCGGTTAGGCCATGCCAATTACCAAACTGTTATGGAAATGGCAAGGACTGGAATGGTTGAAGGTATGCCACGTACCTTCACTACCAAACTGCCAAAATGTAATGAGTGCATCCTCGGCAAACAGACTAGAACACCGGTCCCAAAAATTAGGGAAGAAGGTGTGGGTCACCAAGCAACGCGGAAACTTGGGATAGTATGGGTGGACCTAATGGGGAAGCAGGATATTACGTTGCAAACTGGGAATAACTATATCATGAATATAGTTGATGACTATACAAATAAACCTTGGTCCATACCATTGAAATTGAAGAGTGATGCATTCAAAGAACTAAAAGCATGGATTCTTGCTAGACAGGTAGAAACAGGCTTGAATGTTGGGATTCTCCACTCTGGAAATGACTCAGAGATCATAGCCAAGGACAACAAGCTGTGGTTCAGATCCCAAGGAATAATGACACAGCGTGGGGCCATATACACATCAGCACATCTTGGGTGTGTTGAGCAAATGCACAGGACACTTATGGGCAAGAGCGTCGCTATGAGATTATATGCACAGTGTCCAGCATTTCTCTGGGATAAGTTCTACTTAACAGCAACCCACCTACATGGAAAGAATAGGACCTCAGCCATGAACAATGTCACACCAGATGAATTATGGTATGACAAGAAACCAAACTATTCCTATATTCACAAAATAGGGTGCTGAGGTTATATCCTTGTCCTAGGAAAACACAACCCAAAGATCTATGAGAGAGCAATTGAATGTACGCTAATAGGCTATGACCCTAAAGCAAAGGCATACAGATGTTATGACAAGGCATCAAAATGGGTATACAGCACATACCATGTTAGGTTTGTCAAACATCAAGATGATTACACATTGGCCAAACCCATACTACCTCCAGTAATCCCAAACCGTGAAGAGATACCAACTATTGACACTATAATAGCAAAGGCAGCAGATCAACCTTACATAATCCCAAACAACGATGAGGAGGACATTACGCACAATAGAAATAATAGAACAGAGCCAGTCAATGCTCTGTTGGGCATCCCTGCAGATCCAGTTCTCCAAGAACAACCTGAAGATCAAGACCAACTGGCTGAGCCAGCACAAGAACTACCACGTCAATCAACACAAATTCCTGTACCCACTGCTAGGAGTAGATCTGATGACATAATGGAAACCCCGGTTGAGCAAGCTGTAAAAGAGTCAAAAGATTCAGCAGCTTGGATTTGCGAAGCAAGGGCTGACCATCAGCATGCTCTTGATGAACTCCATTGCTGTGAGAATGAACAAGAACAAGTTCCACAGATTGTCAAGGGTGAGAATGAAAATTTAAATCAAATACTCACTGCGCTCAACACAACTGAGCATGATTTGGGAATTGATGCTGAAGATATGGACCCAGAAGTACCTAAAACATGGAACCAAGCAAAGGAGTCACCTGATGTGGAGAGATGAAAGCTAGCTTACGAGGATGAGTTGAAATTGTTGAAGGAGATGGGAGTGTATCGGCTGATTCCAAGAGATAAAGTACCTCCTGGACACAGAATACATCAGGGCCAACCTGTATTTGCACTTAAGTGCAATGAGAAGGGTGATATAGTGTGGTTCAAGGTTCAACATGTCCTACAAGGGTTTGATCAAGTTTATGGAAAGGAGTATACAAAGACCACCTCACCTACAGCATGCGCGGAATCATGGCGTATTCTACTCCATCTTGCAGCGACACAAGGTTGGGACGCTATGCAAATCGATGTAAAAACTGCTTTTCTATATGGTATTTTACCAGAGGAGGAGACAACATACATGGAGCAACCACGAGGTTTTGAGGAGCTGGGGGTGGAGGACTATATGTGCAAACTGGAGAAGGGACTTTACAGTATGAAGCAGGTGGGGCAAATCTGAAACCAAACTCTGAATGAACACATGGTGGGAAAGTGGGGCTTTACAAGACTGGCCTGTGAGTCATGTGTTTATTATAGGAAGTCTGATCATGGAATAGTCATTGCGGCTGTCCATGTGGATGACTTCCTATCAATAGCAAGTTCCAAGCACACAAACAAACACTTTAAGTCTCAACTTCAAGAGGCTTGGACCATCTCAGATTTGGGTACACCACGACAGATTGTTGGAATTGCTGTCGAGTAGGATAGAACAAACAAGGCGGTATACCTCTCACAGGGCCCAATCATAGACAGACTGGTCTCACAGTTTGGCCAGAGGGATGCCAATCCATTATCCTTACCAATGGAACCTGGTTTGAAGTTACAGAGGACAGACTATTCTAAGCTGACACAAAAAGAACAGGAGAACATTGCTAGGATACCCTACCAAAGACTAGTGGGGGGCTTGATCTGGCTGGCAATATCCTCAAGACCCGACATACAATATGTGGTACAGCAGCTCAGCCAATACTTTGACTCCTATTCTGTAACACATTGGAATGCAGCCATATGAGTAGTGCACTACCTGAAGGGCACGAGGGACTTCAAACTTTGTCTAGGAGGATCATCTCCTGTTTTGCTTGTGGGATTCATGGATTCAGATTGGGCTAATTGTCTCAATACGCGACGTAGCGTCGGCGGTTACGCTTGGTCTTTAGGAGCTGGTATAGTTTCCTGGGCCTCACAAAAACAAAAGACGGTAGCAGCAGCATCATGCAAAGCCAAATATATGGTGGCTTTTGAAGCAGCACAAGAGTGTGTTTGGCTGCGAACTCTCCTTCAGGCAATTGGTTACCCTGCACAGGGTGCAACTATGCTGATGTGTGACAATAACATGGCCATAAATTTGTCAGAGGATCCCATGTTACACTCATGCGTGAAGCACATAGACATCAAGTACCACTTCCTATGAGAACGAGTAGCATTGAAAGAGCTCACCGTACGTTATATCAACACAAAGGACAATATAGTGGATCTATTTATGAAGCCCCTCCCCTACCACGGTTTTCTCAACTTCAAGGGATACTGGGACTAGCCTGAGCCATGTTTCACACAAGGAGAAGTCATCTCATCACACTTACGGTGAGAAGGAGTGTTGGATGCTGATGGCATGACCACCGTAAGTGCCAAGATATGACAACCAAGGGTCATTACATTACTTCATTAATTATGATATTCAACCCTAACAGACTTGACAAACACATATATATATCTGCTCATACAATACACAAATCCTCAGTCAAGTATACAACAACTGAGGGTGAGTTACAAACATACCTAGACTGGACACTGTACTTATGCCTACCTTACCAGTGCACATAACTTACCCATGTATATTTAGGTAGGCTAATCTCAGTCAAGTATACAATGGCTGAGGTGCACATAACTTACCCGTGTATATTTAGGTCTTAGGTTGTAACACAATGGAAACTGAATATTTATATATTCCTCATGATATGTACAAGCACCCTCTGTTGGAGTCTGAACTGAGAAGATCCTAATAAACAACAGACACAGTCAGTGTCATAATCTGTAAGTACAGTCAATACCTGAATATATCAAGGGCAGTATACAATGCTGTACTCACTATCAGTCTGTAGTACAAGTAACTGAGAGTGCTGTATCATAAGTAGTAAATACATATAATAAAACAGTTCTTTGTCTGTATGGCAATGGTGAGTGTGATATTGAATATGATATATGTGATATTGTGGCACACTTACAGTGGCCATCATAATATAGTGATTGCTTTGCCTCAACACCCTCAGTCATTTATAACAAGAACTAAGGGTGAGGCCTTTTACATAGTGTTGGACAACCTACCAAACACTATAAGTAACAATATTTATTTGACCCTGACTATATAATAAGAAAATATATCATCTCTGGACAACACACTATATTATATATATACAGCATTGTGCATACATACACTCTCAGTCAAGTACACTTAGACTGAGAGTGAGCTAATGTTCTACATATGCAACAGACACCTTACTTACCTGACTTTAGAGAGACAGTTGCTTACATTGTGTACTCTGCAGGTAGGCACTGTCAGAGGACTTCTTCTTCTAGCACTCCCTCAGCACCTTCTAGCCTCCTCAGCAACTCCCCAGCACTCTCATGGGCTCCCAGAGCCTCTCCAGTTCATCTCATCTCAGAATAAGTTTGAAGTACTGTATAGTTGTTTCTATGCTACTGCCACTGCACTGATGCACTGCACCATGGCAGAGAAATCCCTAGACTTGTTCTCTTTGGATTCCCCTCTGCCAGGTGATTAGTTATTCTCCTCATTGTATGATAGCTCCTCTAATATACTTCAGATTTCTCTCTGCCAGTTGTGTGATCAGCTACAACCTCCAGAGGTCACCTTTACAGGCACTACAGTGAAGTACACTTCGACTGAGGAGAGACAGTTGCTTACATTGTGTACTCTACAGTTATTGTAGACTAGACTTCGATAGATAGACTCAGACAATAACAAACTAACTGTACTTCAGATCAGTTGGACTTCAAACCTTGACAATATCACACAGACACTCTTCACACAGGGTTGCACTCAGGGCCACTGCTATACAATCACATTATAATATACAAAATACTGTTACACTGTGGACAATGGCCCCATTGTCCTCCCTTCCTATATAAACATGCACATTTCATAGAACACCCTCAGTTGATTATATTGGACTGAGGGTGAGCAAAACTTGTTGGACTTCGGTGGCCCTCCCTTCTCAATATCACACAGATGCTCTTTACAAAGGGTTGGCACACTGTCTTCACACAGGGTTACTACATGGCATCATGCCACAACATTGATTACTATTCATACACAATGGACCATTGTTCACTCCCACATATATATCCAGACATACTATAGAAGCACCCTCAGTCTCTTATATTGGACTGAGGGTGAGTAACAAACTTATTATTACACACAACACAATGCTAACTGGACTGTAGAACAACATTCATATTGTTCATAGTCTACACACTGTCCTATTTCTAACAAAACTTACATTTACACACGCATATATACTGACTGGACTGTAGAATAATCTCATATTGTTCTTAGGTCCAATATACAGTCTGATTTCCAACAAGAACAAATACTTATGAGTATTTTTACTGTATATATATACCATACACCAACCACGCACACTCAGTCACTTATACAAGGACTGAGGGTGAGCCATCCACATTTACAGACACACAACACACAGCTAACTGTACCATAGATCATACACTGACTGTATCCATATACATCTTAAGTGCATTGGGTCAGATTTCAACAACAACAACAACAACAACAACAACAACAACAACAACAACAACAACAACAACCACCACCCCACCCCACCCCAGTCAAAAAATTTTCTAAAAACGCACTTATATTCCACATTTCACCTATAAACCAGATCTGACCTACCCCTCCTAATCTCACTAAAACCCTACACATCTTTTCAGCTTATTGTTTCCTTGTCATTGTCTGTTATTTTCACAAAAATTCTTTTTCAACTCTCCACTGTCAATTTCCAATTTTCAATCTTCAAATTTAAATTTTTTCAGTTCCTTCTCGCTTTTCTGATCAAACCTTATAACCACTAAACCTAAAGTTTAACTTACATTGATGTCTTATTCTGATATCTCCTCACCGTCCCCCAAATTTGACACCCAATACCCTTCATGTTCTTCTCCCACTGTTCCTACCACTCCAACTCCTACTGTGTTTGCTTACGATCCCAAAATTCCTACTTTTACTCCACATACACCTAAAACAGGAAACAGGCCTACTACCCCTGAGGCAGACATGGACTCCAATGATGAAGCGGTGTTGTCTCCCACTCAGTTTCCAAAGGGTTGTCTACTCATCGTTCGTGGATGTATCTCTGATAACGCATCCAAAACCCCCACCGTGCTCGTAAAAGATCTGCTTTTTAATCTAAGTATGGATGCGCGTTACGACTACTTCCGAAAACTGCAGATCCTGGTCACTCCGTTTAACGATCGTCCATCGAACGTTTTGTCAGCGTGTTATGTCGAGTTAAAGATCAAAGATGACACATGCACCGAACCCAGAGTTGACCTCCTGGAGATTATCATGAGTGCCATACATGAACCAAACCAGAGTGGGAAGTGCATTGGAGCGCGAGTCGTAAAGGTCGTAGCAATAAAAGGCTCTCGTGTCGACTTCTTGATCTCTATCCTGGCATGAAGGATAGAAACGAAATTCCAACGGCAGACCTTCCGATTATCAGGGATTATATTCAGAAACATGGATACCGATGATGACGCCCAAAGTTTGGTCAGTAACAAATGTAACAATAGTGTTACCGTACCAAGAGCTTGCGTTGGGCGCGCTAAAAGTGATGTGAGGAGTCCCGGGCAGGTCCCAGAGAACGCGTCCGTTAAAATGGGAAAAAGTCAGTAACAGAGTCGGCAAGTGTAAAGCGCTAAGGTAAAGCGCCTAGGAAAGAGCGGTAAGCGAACACAGCAATGTGAGCGGCAAGAGCACAGTATGCTTAGCGAAGTCTAAGCATCGATAATGCCTGCCGTAGCTGCAAGGCGCGAATATGTCGAGTGTTGGCGAGCGTCTGTAACTGCCAATGAGTTCGACATTGCCGACCGTAAATGAGTTCTTGAGCGTAAGGGAGACTGAGAAAAGGGGAGTAGTAAGCTCTGGTCTATTGTTCTGATGATGTATGTACAAATCGGTAAGTACTTTTATACTACAATGAGTTCGCTGTCGCCAGTGGCTAATGACGCCAGAGTGCGGTAAACTGGAAAATTTCATAGGGGTAGCTCCAACGGTTTCAGATCCCTACTGTCCATTCAAGAGCCTTAGCGACGCCAGGCGACAGATCACGAAGCTAAACCATCACTCCATCACCCTTCTGTCTGTCCAAAGTGCTTAGCGATGTCAGGCGCCAAATCGAGGCGCTAAGCGATGTCAGACGCCAAGGTCAAATGCCAAGCTGTCCGTCAGTTTTTGATAGATCATCAGGCTTCTTCCTAAGCGCTGTCGTCAGTGACTGATGCCATCTGTCAGTTGTCATTCTTGCTGCCATCGGCGCTATCACTGATCGGATCTGCTTCTTGCCGTGTCCGGCCATCGGAAATGGCTTAAAATAGGTAGAACGCGTGCGCTAAGTTCGGAACGAGTGCGGCAAGGTTTCCGGAGCCGGTGCCGAGCCTGCTATTGATGCGCCTAACCTGTATAGGGTCCTATCACCGAGTCGCTTCCATATTTACTTCTTTTGGAGGACCACAGGTTACGTTTTTATTACCAGCAGATGCTGACAAATTTATGGCTTTAGGAACGTTCACAGTTCCATCCAAGGTTTCGAGGCATCTCGCACGAATTGAACCCCTGAAAGAGATCCCAATCGAAAGGCCATTCGAACTCGTAGTATCTGGTATGAGAGATTGGGAGCAGATTGAAACTCAAATCAAAAAATGGGCGAGAAAAACAGCACCTGGCGCATGGATTGGTAGTCGGACAACTGAGCTCAATTCCGATCTATTCATATTCTCTATGGCTACATGGGCTGATACCCTTAAAATTCTGCGTGCAGACAAGTCTTTTAGGAAAATATTCCCAGAAAACATTACGACCCCTTGCCAGCTATGGGACTTCAATGACAACCCTACTCATTGAACTCTTGGGGATCAAGTAACAAAGGGCGCCGACCTGATTAATAGTACGATCAAGTTGATGGCAACCGAAATTCGCGAATTGCAAAATGAAGTTCATTCTGTACAAATGAAACAAGACGATATCACTTCGGCTCAGACCAAGCTCATCAACCAGGTCCTGTCTCTCGATCAGAGATTGTGCATGACTCAGCAGGCCCTCCTGGTACAAGGTCGTGAAGAGAAGATTCGATCTCGCATTGTTGAACTTGAGTCTCAAATTGGCAGTCTACATGTTTCCTTACTATTTCCCGCCAGTCAGCAGAGGGTCGAGGAACTACAGTCAATGTTGGAATCTTTAACTACCAAACTTGCTACGAAAAGAAATGAGCTGACGAGCACTTCCGATCAATTTGCTAATGTCATCGGAGTCACATTGGTCCCAGCTCTCCCAGCCCCCCAGTTACCTTCTAATCTGCCAGCTGAACGGCTTCCCAGACCAGCGCCAAAGAGCTCCTCCTCTGCTCCGTCAACGAGACTTAGGAAGAAACAAAAAACTATGGATGGTCTGCCTGAGGAAAGAATTGTCCCTACTCCTGTTCTGATGTACTCAGACGTGGACATGGTATGTTCTGATCATCCTCTGTTTTCTCCCAACAACGGAATTGACGTGGATGCCCATCCGCTCAGACTACCACCCAGTGAATCCAAACTTTTCACAAATGGAGTACAGACCTCAAGAGTCTTACACAACTCCAGCTGGATTTCACGGATGGGAAGACTTCTCATACTGTTATGTTCATATATATTTTGGGCACCCGTCTTTATTGTTTATAATCTCAATTTCGGACTTAGTCATATATCCTACTTCTTGTTGCATCCTCCGTTGTCATGTTCAACCATGGCTGAGGATTTCCTTTATTTTCTCACTTCGTCAGATCATACCCCGACCATTAAACAGCCAGTCAGTCTTATGGACAACCCTATGCCTTCTTCACCCAGATCGAAATTGTCTTGTTCATCAATCTCCTTATACTTTTCTAACTACAGTGTTGTGTTACTTCTTGTCCACGTCGTTTTATACGCGTTTACTCTATCTATCGTTGTCCCATCTGTAATGGCACAACCATCTTCTGCGCACTCGCAAGTCTCCATACTCGCACTTAATGCTAACGGGCTAGTTAGCCCAGTCAAGTTAGCTCTCATTGGTCCACTCGTAGTGAAGTTAGCACCGCATTTTTTGCTATTTCTAAGACCAAAACTAGGTCTAATGCTGGTGCTAATCTCCCTATTTCAAACTATGAGATTCTGGAGGAGAATGGTGTACCCTGCACCGCTCATCATGGAAAATGGGGAGTTGTTTTGGGCATACGTAAAGACATTCAAATTATTTCTCGATTGAATCTTTCTCAGACTACCTTCTGTGGTCATGTCGTTGCAGCAGATGTTGTCATACCATGTTCCAACTCAGCTTCTTTTGTTCATAGAGTCTTTGCTGTATACGCGCCGTGCGATCCAGGACTTGACAAATTGTCTAGAGACTTTTGGACACATCTTACGGATCTTGTACGCCTTACTAAGACATCCTGGTCTTTGTTTGGTGATCTGAATGCTACAGTGTCCCCTGCAGAAAAAGCTCCTGACAATTTGGTTGCCAGGTGATGCTTGCTAAATTTCCTGAGTTTGACAGGTGGAATCGATCTATGGCAAAAATCTCCCGAGTGTAACAGATTCATCAATTGGACTAGTCGTGCATGGCACTCGAACGACGGAGGCAACATTATTGATCGAGTCATTACCTCTGGTTCAATTTTAACTGATTTTGAAATCCATACAGATCACACATGGATTCCGGGCACCGATCATAGGGCTATTGTTGCCAAGGCTAGTTCTGTCCTCCAACTTTGTTTGGCCAAACAAGCCCCATGCCCTGAACCTGCCGTCACGCTTGATCCCTTGCCTCAGCTGAGAATAAAATTTCCTCCAAAGGCTGACAAAAACAAATTTATTATATTCTCTAACCTAGTTGACAAAATGGTTGATGAGGATAAAGAAAGTTTTGATATAGATATTACAGACGATGATGCGTATATGCGTCGCTACAATAAACTCACTAATATAATTGGACAGGCCCCAACAAGCGTCTTTGGACGTACCAAACCTTTTAATCGCTCATTAAAAAAGATAACTTCTCCAGCAATATGTGAAATAGTGTCCAAGATTCGGCATGTCGGTGGAGCCATTTCAATATTGAAAGGAGTCACTCAAAATGCATCTTACGGTTTGATTAGGGCTTATGAATCGCTGAGTAATCAGTTCTATTCATCGCCTACTAAATTGCAGTCGTCTATACTGAAATTCTTTATCAACATTAGAAAGACTTATTATAGTGATCTCTATGCAGCAAGAAAATCGGAAATATGGGAAAGGGCCAGGCGTCAGGACCTAGGAAGAATGTTGGGTGTCCTATCAGGCAGATCATCGAAAAAACTGATGGGAGGCGCCTCCTCATTCATCTCTCTACCAACCGCATTGGTCTCACCTCATGATCCGGATTTGCTAGTCACGAATCCTAAAGATGTCGCTGAGCTCACCCAAAACTACTTCTCAAATCTTTATAAGCAATCACCGCCTCCTGACAAACCTAAACCCTGGTTACTAACTCCTTCAGTAATTCAAGTCAGTAACAGAGTAAACAAAGACCCATTCGTTTGGCCTATTGCGGCAAGTTTGCAAGAGTTTTGCGCAATGCTCAGAAAAGGAAATCCATGTCCCTCTCCTGGACCGGATGGTTGGGAAAAGTGGTGTGTCAAGAATTTATCTGACCAGGTCTTACAATTAGTTCTAGATTTACATAACTATTCTGTCATGAATGCATGCTTCCCAGGTAACCTTAAAGATGCTCATCTCACTTATTTTCACAAAAGAGGAATACGCACTGACCTTTCTAATTGGAGAGGTTTAATCATCTCTAACTTCTTAGCCAACTCACCAATGACTTGGCTAAATTACAAGCTTTCTCCTTACGCCGCTAGACTTGGCATTATACCAGACACACAGGTGGCAACGCAACTAGGTGTACAGACTTGCGACCTTATGAGCTTTCTTGCGGGCTTAAAAACATGGAGCTGGCGAAATAAACAAACTGTATTTTTACTCAAACGCGATCAGATGAAGGGCTTTGATTACTTATCACCGCATGGCTTTTACGACGCCTGCGAGGCATATGGGTTACCCTCATCAATCTGTGATCTTGATAAAGCTGCACAGTCCGCTGTCAAATGCTTCCCGAGAACGGCCTTCAGGATCACTTCTCCTATTGTCGTCGACGGGGTCACTAAACAGGGAGGCCCCATCTCACCTTTCAAATCCACGATTACAACAAGTCTGGGCCATAGATATTTGGACGATATCTCCAGTCTCGATCCTGACTCAGTGGTAATTAGTACTATGTCCAAATCATCTGCTGACCCGCACCTCCCAGATGATCATTGTACTCTAACCGTTTTGATGACTGAAGCAACGGATGATAGCTACCTGGTCACACTTTCACATGAGTCCTTGCATCGGTTCACTCTTGAAATGGAGAGGTTTCAGCTCGCTTATGGGTGGCTAACCTCTTAGGAGAAAACGACAGCTCATGTATTGAATGCTTCCAGTCCAATCCCTCCCACGCTTTCATTCCCGTCCATAACAAATGAGCCTGGGACTGATCCTTGGAATGTCTCGGAACACGAGGTTTCCGTCTCTACTCACGAATTTAGCTTCTTATGCACACAGGTCGACGATCCAAAATCTCGGTATTTGGAATTACTCAACATCATTGACACATTTGTTTTTCCGAGCTTTACCATACGAACCCCTTTTACCTTAATTCACAAGATAATATCCCAAAATCTGATTGCGAGATGTCAAGCGCTATTATCCCTTCAACCCATCACACATGCAGATGCTATCAAACTGGATCAACAATTAACTCAAAGAATACACGACATCCTAGGGTTTCCCTTCTGTCCTTCTTCGAAGTTACTGACTTTACCTCTTGATTTGGGTGGTTTCGAATTTCCATCAGTTGCGAGGATCAATGCGGGCATCGCAGTGGACGGACTCACTCGAGACCTGAATGACCACATATCATCATATCGTATAATGGCCAAGATCACTTTAGCAGATTGGACGTGCCATATCAACAATTGTCTTTATCCTCTAGACAGACGTGGACTTGATCGCAACTTCTCGTGTTTTCATGGCTCGATTTCCGCCGCATGGTTGATTGCCCATGAACATCTAGCCAACCTTCGTCTGGCTGTCCGCCAAACAGATCTTAATTACTTACTTGAAGGAAGTTGTTCAATTTCTCATGTATTGGCAATTACCAAGTCAGTCCTTGAAGTAGACAACCCGTTAACTGGACATGCAGTTAGATCGGTTTGATCCATGGGTATTGTCAAATTAAAGGATCTAGGTAAGTGGTCCGTTATCAATAATCTATTTACCTCTTTTACAGTACGTGATATACCGGAGGGTAATTGGTCCGATGCTCAAATACGGAATTGGTCAATAATCAAGGAAGCCTGCACCCGCTTGCAGATAGGTATGCTTTACACTGGTCAACCTGAGTTATTATACAACAAAAACTCGAGACGGCATATCGCTGAAAATTACATAATGGCATTGATTGGAAACAGCACACTTGATCCAACTCACAGAACCAATGACCTAAACCAGTGGGGAACTGACGGCTCTATGATTCCAGCTGCAGCTAGTTTATTTGATCGCAAATCTGTTACTGCCGCGGTCACTGGCAACAAAACTGTCTGCCTAAAACTAAGTGGTCAGAATATTTCAATACTCCATGGCGAGCTGATAGGTTTAATCACAGGACTTATCATATCTCGCGATGGAGTTGAGAATGCTCTCATTCATACGGATCACTTAAACTCAGTTAGACTGATTGATGACAGTCGAACCACCACTGATCTGGAAAGCAAGCTTCGACATATGAACGCTCGCTCGTACTATCATTGGTTGTTAGCCATTCTTGAAAACCGCTCTGCCAGCATCAAATACACTAAAGGACACGCTAACGATGACACACTACCTACAGTTCTCAACATCGCTGCCGATCGATACACTGTCAATGCCCAATCTGATATCAACACTCCGTACGCTCCGATTCCATCATTCTTTATGGATAACTACACTCTCTATAACCCCACTGATGGTTGGATCGAATCCAACACTAGATATTATGTTGAGCGCAGGCAGGCTCTCAACACAGCACACGAGCTAGAATATAGCACTGGCTTACGACTTCAGCGTTTCATTTATGATCTCGGATCACCTCCCAAATTTCCGTATCTACAAGCAATTTCCCGTTACTCGGCGATGACACAACTCTATGCTTGCGCTGGTCAGCTTCCA
This sequence comes from Termitomyces sp. MG16, assembly GCA_003313075.1. Taxonomy (NCBI): domain Eukaryota; kingdom Fungi; phylum Basidiomycota; class Agaricomycetes; order Agaricales; family Lyophyllaceae; genus Termitomyces; species Termitomyces sp. MG16. The sequence goes on from QGOA01006702.1 coordinate 25,947, forward strand.
ACTGCGGCACGTCTTCATTCAAGAGATAAGTTGCCTGTACCTTACTGTCGATTTGGATGTCGAACGGAATACGAGGATGAACATCATATTTTCGTTGACTGTCCCCGATTCTCTGACTTTCGGAGACAGTTTTCCAAAGAAGTTTCTTGCAGTACGATCAGCAGATGCACAGACATCGTTGAGAAGGGCGTGATACCTCAGGAGACTGCTTCCCGGATCATACTTGCTGCTAAGTCACTCTTCACCGACAATTGCTCCGTATGGCCTCTATACAACACTAAATTTTATTTAGGTAGAATTCCGAGAGTGCTCGATATATTACATCCAAACGCCAGCATCAAACCAACCCTAGAAATCAGACAACAGGCTCAATTTTTTGCCTCACTCTGGCATTTGTCTGCCATTTGATTAACCGGCCGTATTTGGGGTCAAGCCCAGAGACTCGCTGCGGGGGGAGCCAAATCATGTCTTGACAATTAAGTTATTCTCTAATCAGTAGCATACATTTCTTCTGCAGTGGTGGCAAGCTTTCCCCATGGGGGTTTTGATGCTACCCCACTTGCCCATTTTACAGTTCATTCTTACTTACTAGGTCTACCGAGACGTGTCCTTACAGACTCGTTCTTAGCTATTCATTTAGCGGAGGTAGATAACAAAATAGTAACATAGTAACAACCCCGGGTCCTGTCTAAGAGGGAATTTATTTGACACGCCAACACAATGGAACCAAGTTCTAAAATGGTATAGAAACAGGGATAACGACTATACGTGGCTACAATTAGTCATATATATATATATATATATGTATCTCCATTGAAGTAAGCTTCTAAGACTGACACGACCGAGTCGGAAACAAGTCCTGTGACATTGAGATATTCATCGTGCTGTGAACCTGTCGCTGAGACAAATGGCACCCAGGCCAACTGAACAACCTCCATTGCTTTAGTAAGTCCCCATCTAAGTCCGTCTTGGAGAGGAGAACCGACAATGCGGCTATGTACAGTGGGCACAAATCTCGGTTTTTGAGTCGATCGCACGATTTATCATCCCATCTCTCAATCTTCCGATTACTTTCGGTTCAAGCCAAACTCCACTTAGATGAGATTATACCTTGAAGTTAACTTCATGGTTGACTCAGACCCCATTTCTCCGGAGCTTGAAGCCGGGCCCAGCACTTCACAAATTGAAATACCTTGTTCTGTTGCAGCCACAGGCGAACTCGGCATGCAGTATAGCGATTTGTCCGAGAATCCTGCTATTCCAATAGATCAGACAAGCTTCTCCCTCACAACCACCTTTGGCCTCCCTGTATTGACTCTGTTGGTATACGTATACCATTTTACTTTGACACTATGATCAAAGTCTACTTTCTTCCATGTCGTAACATAGAAATATTTATATACTGTTTTCATACTACTTTGCACCTCAGTCGTCTGGCTGTTGACCTTCAAACTACCTCATCTCAGGAATTTCACTATGCAATTCAAGGCCGTCTTCATTGTTGTCGCTTTCGTCGCTACTTCAGTCGCTCAGACCTTTACTATGATAGAGGACAGCATCAACACAAAGCTCAAGCCCGACCTCAGGAACCTCAACGCCACCATTCAGGCTTTCCCCATGCTAGGCGGTGGCACGGTTGAACAGGCCATGGTTGGGACCATTCACTCCCTAGTATTACACATGACGATCTTGCTAATCATATCCTACTCCTTTTCACAGGCTATCCATAGCTCTGCAACGGCTTTCGTTGATGACGTTAACAGTATGGTATATATAATGAACGTTCGTAGTTATATATCAACCTGCTCTTATCCATATTCTAACTCTTTATTCGACAAAAACATAACTTCCAAATTCTCCCATGTCGAGGGGACGAAGATAATAAATGACATTGAGGTTTTGGAGCCTATGTTATTTGATTGCTTTGAAGGTCTAGTTACACGCCGGCCGGTTATTCAAGCTCTTCCTCCTCCAGGCGCCGGCGACCTTATCAAAAATGACCTTGAAGAACTGAAGAACGCCGGCGATGCATTTATAACCTCTTTCAATGGCCATGTTTCCGTATGTCCTTGACATAGTCTCTGTCATCACAAAGAATCAATCTGGCATTCATTCTAGCTGGAGATCCTTTTAAAAGTTGCGCCTTTCAAAGCCGCTGCAGAGGCCGCAGTTTCATCTGTCATCAAACTCTATGAGACAGCGTAGAAGCAACAGAGTCTCCGACAATTTGGAAGGCTGGCTGTCAAGAATTCTAAGTCCATTTCTGAAATCCGACATAATAACCGAGTACCCGCTCTCGTCGCCCGTCTCCTAATATTCACGTATCCTATT
>QGOA01006704.1:0-15229 GCA_003313075.1 Termitomyces sp. MG16
TGAACAAAAGATGAGGATTAACATCAGTAAAGTTAGAAAAAGGTTACGTCTACTCATGCCAAAAACAATGTCAGCTTTCACTCGCGAACTTACTACACCGTCATGTTGAACAAGTCACTTTTCCCAATGCAAGTGACATGACATAGGGTTGACTGAAGTGTGTCCAATCGCAAATGCAGTTGTCAGACATTCACAGCATGTGTAACATATGATGTGAACTAAGCAAGTGAAGGAGAAAGAACTTGTTGATGCTCTTTCTGTAGGAAGGGTTGTAGGGCAGTTCAAGAGAACATAACAAAAGAAATTCAATCAATTGTTTGTCAAGGGACTTGTTCAGGGAACAACTTTGTTCCTGGAAGGAGATGATTCACCTGTTATTATCAGTTTACTGAGCTGGTGAAGGTCAACACAAGATGGCCGTACAATCTAAGGATATCCATGGGGCTAATCCACAGCTTGTTTAGATGAGTTAGGGCATAAAGTAAGGAACCTGGGAGTGGGAACGTGACATTAAGGCAGGGGTGGTGCCAGTACAAAAGGAGGAAGTGATGAAGCAGTGGTAAATGATTTGGCACAACAGCAGGCTGAGGCAGGACAGGCACCATTTCAATCATATGATGCTGATACACAGCCTGAGCAGGACAAACTGCTGATGATGTAACACGGGAAAAAGTTATATTCTCAAGTGGTCCAGGAGCTCCAATTATTGAACCCACCTGCGGTATGAATGGCTGATCACACACTGGATCAATAGAGAGAACAAATTGTGAAGCCAACACCAACAGAGGAGCTGCTTGTTGCAAGATACCAGGGATAGGTTGATTGTTCATCAATACAGGATAGCAGGGCCACTCACTAGTCTTGGATTCTGTGATGCCACTGACAAGACAATGTCTTTTGATGCGGTGAAGGTGGTAGATACACATAAAATTCATTCTCCTTGACATCTGGGTGATCGTGCTTGACTTGTTCAGCAGTAGCAGCAGCAGCTTGCATGACCTAGAGAAAAGTTAATCTTTTTCCAAGAACCCAAGAGCAGAACTAGACCAATGTCATTATTGTGTCTGTCTGTTTCAGCACGTCCCATTGCTCTCTGTTTCCTGACATCAGTGTCAACATCAACAAAAGAGACCCAAGATGAAGATAAAACACACAGAATCAAAATGTTCATAATCTGTAATAGTTTTTTGACAGATATAGCATGATAATGTGCCACAAGAAGAGCATTTTATCTTGTTGCTCGACAACATGGGTACAACAGGCCGCGATGTCAGTTCAGAGTTCTCAACAGTTCTGCAGCTTCTCGGAGTTCACGGTGCTTTTGAATTCAAGAAAAAAGTGAGCTTTGTTTGATTCTTGTACTCTCAGTAAGTGTCTCCAATCCAGGCGAGCCACGCTCTCACTGAAGAAGTCACATAATTGGGGGCGAAAAGTATGGTGAAAATTCGGTTGTGTCTAGAGTCCCGGACCTATACATTCACGCAGAATCTATACAGAAACTATACAGAAACAATTAAGAAAAAGCCTCAGTGTTCAGCCAATGTCGTGGTTGTTGGAGTATCTCCTGCCTAGTCTCCGCATCCGATCTGTCACGTGACTAGTTGCCACATCGCTCGTGCTTCGCTTCCTTACAGCCTCAGTTGTTTCCTCCATCATTGGAACCACACTGAGGCTGTAAGTCTACAATCACTTCATGGCAAACACATTTACTTATCACAACTTTATCATACAGCTTTTCTTTGTTCGTATCTCACTAGGTCTGGGATTACAGGTTATGGGCCCTTTCTAACCCCGGCTTGTTGGAGCAACTCATTGTCCTGATATTCCTATTGGGTGCCTGTGGCTGCCTCCACGTGGTGCTGGCAATCCTTTTTATTTTCGACTTATCATGTCCAACCACACTTCAGATGGGAGGGAAATTCCACAACATCCTCGGGAAGGCAAAGACGCGATAACGTTTCCTGACCCAGGATCCTTGAATAATCCACGCATACACGAACCACCGATTCCAGGAGCATACAACCCACAACGACCACATTCTTCTTTTCATACCACCACCAACTTTTCAGAACAATAGGACTTACAATTTTCCTCTTCCTAATAATAATGTTGTACCATCTTCTCTGTCTCCGCATATACCCGTTGATGATGCCAACTGTGGTTGGGTGCGCTGGACGTATACGCCGTACAACGCCGTCTCCAGCACCTAGCATACAGGTTTGTGAGGAGTCCTGGCAGGGTTCCGGTGTGCTCGAGCAGAGGTGATAGGGCGATGCGCTAGATGATAGCGCCTCGGGTGCTACCTAGCAAGTGGTAAGCGTCGTAGTTTAGGAGAAGTTATAGAGAATAAAACAAATAGCGCAGTGTAGTGTGCCCGTAGGTGGCACCATAAATGACAAAGACGAGATAGACGAAGCTAGCGCCGAACTTATTGACAAAGTTAGGCAATGCTAGCACGATTTGAATGCTAAGTGTAACTGGGTGCTTAAAGGTTACGATTTGTTGCTATATACATGGCAAGTAGCTAGTTTTTATACTATGCACTACAGTATTTCCAAAATAAGTCCATTGATGGCGCTACCAATTAGCGCCTCTCCTTGTGGTTGTAGCTAACGGCCACCTGTCAATGGCGACCTGCAGCACATGGGTGACGGCGACCAACGGCGACTCTAAAACTACTTAGAAATGATACGACTTTGCTCACTTTTTGATGTAATTTAATTGGCCATGCCATCCCAGGATATGGTCGGAGAATCCTCGACAGACACTGTGAGCGCTAATCCCCACGCTAACATTGTACCATCTTTTGATAGATTTAAATGTTGGGTCTGCGTGTATCCTGTCTCGTTGTCATTGATTCCTTTAGACTTCTGATTGAAGCGCCTCAGTGATTGACAGCGCCAATTGCTAACTCCTTTTGGTATTGATTGGGGTTTGGTCAGAGTCAACTTCCCTCCGTTGTGCTAGCGCTATGAGTTCTAAGCCTCCTTGGTCTTCAAAATAAATGAGTGGAGTGTGCTGAGGGGCTGATACTGGTGTTTAAGATGAATGGATAAGTCTTGCCATAGAGCGCCAGCGCTAGGGCTACTCTGTACCCAAGCTGGTCGCTAGAGTCTCCAGTGTGTCAAGTGTCGGTCAACCTATAATGTTCCTTGATGCGCTCAGTCTGAGTAGAAGCCTATCACTGTTAATTTCCATGCTCCTGCTCCCCGTAGACCTCCTTTTCCTCCACCCTCTGTTCATACTTTTCATTCCGAATCTGATCATGCTTCTCGTCTGAACTCTATTTATTCTCAACCCTCTGGCCCTCGCTCAGTTCCACTTTCCCCGGTTGCTGCTAGACCACCCTCTACCCATGCCTTCAGAGCGAACACTGTTCGTCCTGAAGATCTTCGCTCAGTTTCTGCTCGTAACTTTTCAGTTCAACCCATTGATATTCCTCTTCCTCTGTCATGTCCCGTGTCTTTGGTTTCTTTTTCCTTGTACCGAGACAACATTTCTGAACCTCACACTGCAGTTCACGATCAGTTTTATGCTTTTCCTGCTGTTTCGGACACTTCTTCTGATAATTCATCCTCTTTTTCCTCTCAACCTGTTTCTGAACAGCAGAATAATTTTCCGCCTCCAAACATTAATTGCTTGCCTCCTCGCTTTCAACACCATACAAATACAAATACTCGGCCTTTTCATACCTTTCATAATGCTCCCATCAACCAGAATCATATTCCATCTCCTGTTTTTCACCATGATCCTCCTCCGCACTTGTTTCTGCCACCTATACCGCCACCTATACCTAATCCCCATCCTCGACCACCCCTTTTCCTGCCTCCACAACAAGTACCGTCACGTACTTCATGATCGGCCAACATCCCTTCTGCCGATGTCAAACTACCTTCACTAGCTATGGTTCCACTTCTTCGCTCCTCAGTGGAATGGGTCTCTTGGGAATTGGTGGTCACTCGAATAATCACTAGCATCGGGTTACGCGGTCACATTTGTAGGATTCCTAATGTTGGAGATCTTTGGGATCTGATGAGTCCTGTGGCATTACCTCCCCACTACGATTTTGATTCCTCGCCTGAAGAAACAGATGCATACTGGATATTCTGGCAGAAAGATGATATTGTTGAGCACGTTATCATAGGAAAGTTATCCCAGGAAATACAAGACTCCCTCCCTCCTAAACGAGGTGGCCCCTACGACTTACCAATTTGTCCTGCTCATGATCTCTTAGCCTTTTTACGTGAATGTTTCAGGATCGGCAGCGCTTCAGTTGCGGAATTTACAAAGTCGAAGGTCTTTTCATTGACAGCTTCCCCAAACACTGTTCCTGCCTATGTACAGGCATGGCGTTCTGCAATTCACCAGTTAAATGGGACACCTTGGGACTTTACTCCCTGGCAGAAGATACAAAAATTTGTGGATGGCTTACCAAATGGTGATTGATGGTCTGTTTTAAAGGAAGAAGTTCGATTATCTTGGGAGAACGCTGGTCCTAATGGAACGTATGACTTTGCTCAACTTGCGACTCATATGATGAACATGGACGCCGAGCGTTGACGGCTTGCGATGGTTTTTCGTCCACGTCTGAATCAGACTACGGCATTATTTTCTGGATCTTCCACAGTAAATCCTCTTTCAACAAATCCTTCGAATACCAATAGTACGACATCTGATTCCAATAATCCTCGGCCTCACATTCTATGCACGAACTGCAACATGCATGGTCATTCGATCGAATCGTGCTGGTCTAAGGGTGGTGAAATGGAGAATGGCTGTGACCCTACGCATTTTTGCCCTAGAGCTAATGTAGCTACCTCCGACACACAACCCATACCTACTCCGTTACCTTTTGTCGACGAGACTGATGAGCAGGATGTTCCTACTGCTGATGACTCCACCAATGATATCGATTTGTCTGCTTATGTGTCTTGTGAACTTCCACCTTACATGGCTCTTCTCCAATCTGCATCCCCTGTCACTCTTGCTTCAATCTCAACCTGGTTCAACTCTATCTTGGACTCAGGATGCATGACACACATTCTTCATGATCGTCGGTTTTTCTGGACTTATAATGAGGATAGGGCAGTTCTTGTGGGTACTGCAAACTGTGGGACCCTGAAAACTCTAGCGCATGGACAAGCCCGTTTTCGCACTCACACTGATGGCAAAAATATCATCATTACCTTAGAAGACTGCCTCCATGCACCGGACATTCCGATCAATCTTCTTTCTGTAGGCTCAATGGTTGAGCACGATTTGAAACTGATCTTTTAGAAAGGTTCCACGTCGATATTTTTTCCATCTTCGTTCCCCTCGCTTCAGGGTAGCTCCATCATGGCATCTGTTCACAATCGCCTTTCATTTTTATATTGTGATTTCGTCCTCCCTACGCATCACTCCACTTGCTCACCAACCGCCTTTTCTGCCTTGGTTTCAAATTTGTTTCCTCGTCTTGATGTCACGCCAGAACTTTGGCATGCTTGATTTGGCCACCTGGGTCATGACACCACGAAAGCGGTCCTTACGAAGAACTATGCTTCTGGGGTTGAGTACGATGGTTCATTTACTAATAATCACTGTATTTCTTGCATCCTTGGCAAGCGTCCTGCTAGACTGTTTGAGCATTTGAACCACTGTGCATCTGCCATATGCGGTCTTCTTCATATGGATTCATGTGGCCCTTTTCCTATTACATTATCCAATGGTCGTGCAAATCATTTCCATTCCATTCTAGATGACCGCTCGAATTTTGGCAGCACCGTCTTATTATCATCGCGCACTCAGGCTGTTTCACATTTCAAACGTGTTGAAGCCTCCTGGGAACTAAAATCTGGGAACTGTGTACGTGCAGTTCATTTGGATAATGTGAAGGAATTTGTTTCTGGCAAAATGCATGAATACTTAATTTCTCGAGGTATCACGCACCAAACGACAGCACTGTATGCACATCAGCAAAACGGCAAAGCTGAACAATACATTTGGACAATTGAAGACTCTGCTCAAGCTATTATGGCTTGGTCAGGTCTCCCGATGTCTTTTCTTGGAGATGCTATCCTCACGGCTTAGTATCTTCGAAATCGTCTCCCTACATCTACTTTGCCCCCATTAACTACACCTTATGAAGTCATGGAAGGCAACAAACCAGACTTATCCCATCTTTGTATGTGGGGTTGTCGTTGCTTTGTTCTGTATCCTAGCGAGGTTCGTGCTAAAGGCTCAGGTTGACAATTTGAAGTGATTTTCATGGGTTATGATGAAAATCGTTTAGGTTGGAGAGTACGTGACTTAAATGGGAAGTATTTTTTCTCAAGAGATGTTATATTCGATGAATCGGTTCCAGGTCACTTATGTCCTCAGGCTATCCAGCACGTTGATGACGCCCACAGCTTGGTCAGTAACAAATTATGCAATAGTGTTACTGTACCAAAAGCTTGCGTTGGGCACGCTGAAAGTGATGTGGAGAGTCCCAGGCAGGTCCCAGAGAACGTGTCTATGAAAATAAAGTAAAGTTGGAAAAAGTCGGCAAGTGTCAAGCGCTAAGGCAAAAGCACCTATGAAAGAAGCAGTAAGTGAACACGGCAACGTAAGTGGCAAGAGCACGGTAAGCTTAGCAAAGTCTAAGCATTGATAATGCCTGCCGTAGCTGCAAGGCACGAGTATGTCAAGGACTAGCGAGAGTCTGCAGCTGCCGATGACTTCGACATTGCTGACCGTTGATGATGCCAACTGTAGTTGGGTGCGCTGGACATATACACAGTACAACGCCGTCTCCAGCGCTTGGCGTGCGTAGTTGTGAGGAGTCCTGACAGGGTCCCGGTGTGCTCGAGTGGAGGTAGTAAAACGATGCACTAGATTATAGCGCTTTGGGGGCTACCTGGCAGACGGTAAGCGTCGTAGTTTAGGCAAAGATATTGAAGAAAAGACGGATAGCGCAGCGTATTGTGCCTGTAAGTGGCACCGTAAACGATGAAGACGAGATAGATGAGGCTAGCGCCCGACTTAGTGATGAAGTCAAAGGAAGCTAGCGCGAGTTGAACGCTAAGTGTAACTGTTTACGATTTGTTGTTATATACATGTAAAGTAGCTATTTTATATACTATGCGCCACCGTGTTTGTCCAGATACAAGTCCACCTGTGGCGCTACCTCCTAGCGCCTCTCCTCGTGGTTTCCTCTAACGGCGACCTGTTAACAGCAACCTTTTGCACATGAATGATGGCGACCAACGGTGTTCTGACCTGTGGCGACCAGCAACGACTCTATATTGGCTTAGAATTGCATGAGTCTGCTCACTTTTATTCTAACTCCAATTGGCCAGGCTGTTTCGGAGTATGGTCGGAAAATCCTCGACAGACACCATGAGCGCTAGTGTCAGCGCTACACATTGTATTAGTTCCTGACAGGTCCAGATGTCGGATTTAAGTATATCCAGTGCCGCTGTCATTGATCCTTTTAGACTTCTGATTGAAGTGCCTCGTCAAATGGCAGCGCCTGCTGCTGGCTCTTTCTGGAAGTGATCGGGGTTTAGTTAGAGTCCTCTCCTGCCGTCGTGTTAGTGCTATACGTTATGGGCCTCCTTCATCCTTGGGATAGGTGAATGGAGTGTGCTGAAAGCTGGGTAGCTAATGGTTAGGATAAATGTCTAAATCCTGTAGTCGGTTGCCAGAGCTAGAGCTGCTCTATATTCCCAACTGGTCGCTAGAGCCCTCAGTACGTCAAGTGTTGGTTGGCCTATAATGTCCCTTGATGCGCTCAGTCCGAGTAGAAGCCTATCACCGTAAATGAGATTTGGACCGTAAGGGAGACTGGAGTAAGGGGAGCAGGAAACTCTGTTCTTCAATGGTGTATGTACAAGTCGGTAAGTACTTTTATACTACAATGAGTTCACCATCGCCAGTGACTAACAGTCGCCAAAGTGCGGTAAACTAGAAAATTTTATAGGGGTAGCTCCAATGGTTTCAGATCCCTACCGTCTCTTCAAGACCCTTAGCAGCCCCAGGTGGCAGATTGCGACGCTAAACCATCAATCCATCACTCTTCTGTCTGTCCAAAATGCTTAGCGATGTCAGGCGCCAAATCAAAGCGCTAAGCGATGTCAGACGCCAAGGTCAAACATCAAGCTGTCTGTCAGTTTTTGATAGATCATCAGGCTTCTCCCTAAGTGCTGTTGTCAGTGACTGATGCCATCTGTCAGTTGTCATTCTGTCTGCCGTCAGCGCTATCATTGATCGGATCTGCTTCTTGCCGTGCGCGGCTGTCAAATATTGCCAAAATTGGTTAATTAGCATGCGCTAAGGTATCCTGAGCCTGTGCCGTGTTGCCGTAGCCTGCCGTTGATGCGCTGATCCTGTATGGGGTCCTATCAGTGTATCAACGCCATTACCTCAACCAACTTCTATGCAAGAATCTCCTGTCCAACATTATGATCATTCATTACCCTGTCCGAATTCAGTACCCAATGATTATTCTTCCCCGTCTGTCTCAGTTTCACCATCATGTTCTGCCACACCTTTGCCTCCTATTTTGTCCTCATCTGAAACACCACCAGAATCAATTCCAAATTGTACTCGTCAAACTATCATTCCGACTACAAAAGGACATGCTTACAATGAGGATATGGCTACATGCAATGAGCGACTTGTACGTTTTTGTGCTGATTGTGCCGCTCGTGCCTTATTACTGGACCAAGTCTTGTCCGCGATCTATGATTTCCAGTCTCTACTTGCGGCTTTGCCCTTCTTAGACTCTTCTGCGGAGGCAAATGCTCTTGAAATGGCTGCCATTTTGGAATACAAGGCTTTGGTAGCTTACGGACCTGATCCCATTCCCTTTAAGACATCATGCCCATTTGATACTTCCAAACCCCCTGAACACTACAACAAGGCGATTTGACGTCCTGATGCAGAAGTATGGCATGCAGCCATGCAATGGGAAATGGATAGTCTCCAGTCTCAAGGAGCTTTTCAGATTGCGTCCTTACCAAATGGACGTAAACTTATTGGTGTCCGTTGGGTTTTTGCCCATAAGTTAGATGCTGATGGATTAGTTATTCATGGCAAGGAAAAGGCTCGCCTCGTCGCTCAAGGATTCAGCCAGCGCCCGGAAGATTATGGAACCACATATGCTCTGGTTGCAAAACTAACTAGCATCAGGATCACCCTCGCTTATGCAGCCAAACACGATTTTCACCTGTATACATTCGACGTAAAAACAGCTTTCTTGAATGCTCCTCTCTTCTACAAAGTATACTGTAAACAGGTCCCTGGTTTTCCTGAAGCTGACCCTTCTTCATGTTATCGTCTCCTCCAGGCCTTATATGGCCTTAAACAATCTTCTCACAAGTGGTACAGCATTTTTCGTCAGGCCCTTGAGGACCTGGGTCTCACTCGTTGCAAAGTTGACCACGCGGTATTCCTTGGCTACTTTAACAAAGCACCAGATCCTTTGATTTCAATGCCTCCTGATGGCTCAAAACTTTTTATCATTATTTGCATACACGTTGATAACGGGTTGAACGCAACAAATTCTGCTCAATTATTGTAACCGGAGTTACGGGTTAGAACTATCTTGTGTGTTCCACACAGTGCTAAATCAGACCGCAGTATCGGATTTGACTAGAACTAGAGTGAATACAAGATGTTGTCTTACGTAATACTCTACTAAATGATTATAGCGTCGTTGATGCTAAGAACACGGATGACTCCGTTACATACCCCCCAATGAGACCGAATACTCGGTCTTTAGAAAGGGATGTAGAGCGAGATGAAAGATGCATGGTAGTGCAAACAACAAATGAATACACGCATATGGCGTGGCTGCAAGGCATTAGCACTCGTGCGCAATGGAGATGTGTCGTCTGGACACAATAGGAAGCAGTCCTTATCAGACAAGGGCGCAGGTTGCACCAGCAGTAGATAAAAAAAGGTTATGTATAAACAAAGTAAAAAAAAACAAAAAAGGATGACTCCTCCTCTGGGTTTGCTGTATCTACACGCGACTCTAGAGTGCGTATCAGCTGAAATGGTTTGAGTGAAATACTCGGAAATACATACACAATAAAGTATACATGGGTCTAGGACCTGGATGACAATGCTCCCGCAACCGTGCCCGTCTCAGTCACCATTGCCTCCTCCTCCAGTGCGACATTAATCGCGGGAGGGGGAGGCGCCAATTCCGTCCTCGGTGGGGTTATAGGCCCCTTGACTGCAGGCGTGTCTACCACCATAGGCTCTGTTAGTGCAACATTAATCGCTGAAGCTGTGGTGGTGAGCGTACCCTGCTCTGCCGTGCGTGACAGGAGATTGACCCGGCCTGGGTCCATGTCCGCTGTTGGCAGGTCATGCGCTGCCGAGCGTTTTAGGAGGTTGACCCGATTCGGGTCCATGCCAATCAAGTAGTAGAGGCCGTTGGCCTCAGGGTTTTCCGGGAGCTTGCTCTCCTCGTGGTGCTTGAACATAAGACAATAGTGATTGTCTTCAGTCATCTCCCGCCATCCATCCCATTGCGGGATTGCGGCAGGGGTGCCATACTTGGAGAGGCGCTCTATGCGCTCGTCGTCGACCTGCTTGAAGATGTCCATTGACATCGTGGGAGAGTGGAACTGCTGTTCCAGGAAGACTACGCCGTATGTGTATGCGTGGTCCACCCATTCCAGTGGGATCCGGTTGTGTAGAAGGACGCGTAACGCGTCGTTGTCGGAGAAGTTCCGTGCATGGTCGTCGGGCACATGAACTTGGTGAATTTCAAGCTGCAGCCCATGTTGGGGCTCAGATGGCTGCTCGGGAAACATGGCATCATACAAGGCAATTGCCTCTTGATAAAGCCCTGGACGGGCCACGACGAGGGTCATGCGCCGCACAATCACCGGCTTGGCTGCGCTGTTAGCACACAATGCTCAACATAAGGCGAACCCGAAGAGGGTCCGCCAGTGCATGCGATAGGCATGATCCACGGTGATACCTTGATAGATATTTTCCAACCCGGGTTGTCCAAAGACCAGTGCGTACTGCGCCAGTTGGTCGAGGTCAAATAGGGTGGCTGGATCCTGAGCGCGCATTACGCGCAACGCCGTGGTGCCATCGTCTTTTGTGCGCAAGAAGCGCCCCAGAATGTGTCGTCGCTCGACAAGAGCAAGGTCGTCAGGGCTCTGCATTGGGTTGATGAGTTCTTGATACTTAGGCTCCTTCATCAGAAGCTGCATGGTTCAATCATGCAGAGCCTCAACTGTCCGCTGCGCGAACATCTGGAGCTCTGTGATCAACATATACGCAACGATTCTGTCGCAACGCGGGACGTGCACATTTGCGTAGTACTTATAGAGCCGGTCCAGCTCTAACGGAGTGAGACCGTGTGGGGCGTGCTTATACACAATCGTGCCTGGGATGTGGGCAGGATGGCCAGAGGAATACTCATATGATGCTGCTCTATTGGCGTCAGCTCCCATCAACATCGCATTCGTGGCATACAAATAATAGGTGCAATGGCTGAGTGCTCCTCTAAAGCACGAGTTCATTCGCTCGATATCGAGCGGACCCCACACCTTCACCCCCAAGCCATCGGGGATCCTCCCCAAGAATTTATCCTTGGCCCTATACTTCTGGGCCTTTAGCTCCTTGGCGCGAATCGCCTTCTTCTTTGCAATGCGCTTATTGTGCGATACTCGTTGGAATCGGTCTGCAGCCGATTCCCCCTCCTCCCCGTCCTCCTCCTGCTCCGAGCTTGACTCTCCATAGTCGCTCTTGTCGGACAGGGATGGTACTGGTTTTTTGCCTTTATCAGGCCTGGTCTTCCCTCTCGAGGTCGCCACCAGACCATCATACTGCTCCAGCGTACGGGGGTCTGGGATCAATACGACCACGGGATACTTCTCTGGTGGGGCCGGTACAAACACCGGCAGCATAAATAACATCTGGACTTCTCCCGCTCGTGCAGGAATGCCAGCAGGAAAGAGTATAACCTCCAATTTGGAGGCATCGAGAGGCGGCTTGCGGCCGCAGCGCTGACGAGACGGCCCTGACTTGGTCAGGGCGGACGATTCTGGTTGTGGCTGAGCCACCGGAGGGGCAGGCACATTTCGCGCCAGAGTATTCCCTCCAGGCCCAGCGTGAGGAGTGACAGTAACGGGTGCTCTTGGCGCCACAGCAACGGGTTTGGGCCCCCTAGGTGGGGCCCAAGATGATGTGGCTTCCCGCTGACCCAGAGACAGACCTGCCAAGGGTTCACTGACGGCAGCCAGCGACTCTGAAGAGGCCTGTGGGCCCAACTCGGGTAACCGCAATGACGAAGCCACAGGCTGAGCAGGCTGCTCATGGCACGCGAATTGCGCTTCTGACGGCATCCTTGGCCGTGGAGGGTCGACTGGTCGACTGGGCTGATATCTAGCCCTCTTGACCTCAGTAGTCGATTCCTCACTCATGGCGATTTTGCGCTTAGACACACGTTCAATCTGCTCCAGCGCTGCAATGCGCTGCCTCTTCATCAGCTTGATCTGGTCAAGCAATCCCTCCATTACCATCACGGCCAAACTGTCCTGCAGGAAGGATGCAGTTGCAGGGACTGGCTGTCCTGCTGCTTCCAGTCTTCCCAACAGCACGTCTGACACTGCTACACTCTGCACTTGTGGCGCAGGCTCCCCATATGACTCTTCCATGGGCCGATGCGCCCATGATACTGACAGCGGCCCCGTCACCACACCCGCATACGTCGGATGCGACGCAGCTGGACGTGCCGACGGTTCCTGATAATAGCGCTCGTGGTGCGTGCTGTCCTCCAGACGCCCATAGCGCCCTTCGTCATCGACCTCCATCTCTTGCGAGTGGAGGGGTGTCTGGTAAGGAAGTGGCTCGGCACGGCCTGGATAGGCCACGCCCGCTGACTGAAACTGGCTTACTGCCGGATATGGCGGCTGCCTCTGATACTGATCGGGGTAATCACGATTTTGTATATTCAGGGGTCTCCCCCCTCCACTAGAGCTTTGCCGGCTCTGATCACCCTTCTGCGGCCCCCAATAGGCCATTTTCACTAGACACGTAGACTACGTGTATTGGGACTGAGAAAAGAAAGAAAAAAAAACAATCTCCCAACTCTGCTAGTAGTGTAAACAACCACAAATACATGCCACCCAGCCTCTCACCGGTGATCAAAGTGGACTTTGTCCACATTCCACCACCACACGCGCATTACGCGCGTTTTGCTAGCTGTTGAGGGTGTTTCACGCCTTGCAACTCTAGATACCTATCCATCACTGCAAGGTCTTTGCAGTTCACTAGTGGTTCCCAGGTAGTATCACCTAAGCTCCACCTCACCTCAAATTCGAGGCTTCCCTTTGTCCACCGGTGACCGATGAGGTCATCTACGAACCACTCCTGGTCATTGCCAGTTCCAAAGTCATACGGCTCCGGAGTTGCGCGATTAGGAAATAGCGCATCACTACTGGCCATATATGGTCGCAATAGCGACACGTGAAACTTGGGCACTATCCTGTGTGCTTGCAGCGCCTGGGGTAGTTCCAGCACGTAGTTAGACATGCTCGGTTCCACCTCAAGGACCTTATATGGTCCAATCCATTTCGGACATAACTTACTCGTCCTGCCTTTCGGCAGGTTCAAGTTCTTTGTCAAAAGGTACACTAGGCTCCCTTTCTTGATGTCCGGCTCATCACATCTGCGATTATTCGCATGTTTGGTCTGCCATACACACGATTCTATAATTGCGTCATGGGCATCTGCCAGATTCCTTAGCGTGTTGCGCGCAAACTGCTTTACTCCCACATGAATAACTTCGTCCGTACGAAGTTCACGAATCATGGATGGCATGTAGCCATTGTTGAGTTCAAAGAGTGAGTACCCTGTGGTTTCCGATATACTCACGTTTATAGCAAATTCCACGAGTGGACATCTATCCACCCAGTCCTTCTGATCAGGACGTACAAATGCTTGCAGTATTTGCGCGATATTTCTATTTGCATGTTCAGTTTGACCATCCGTTTGCGGATGAAACGATGTCGACATGAGCAACTTTGCTCCTAGCAGGTTGTGCAGCTCCTTCCACCATTTGGAAGTGAACTTAGCGTCTCGATTGCTTACGATTGAACTTGGCAGTCCATGGAGGCGTACTATCTCCTTGAGATAGATCCACGACAAGTCTGACGCGGTCATGGTGGTTTTCACCAGAATGAGATGGACCATACTGGTCATTCTGCAGATCACTACCCACAGGTAGTTAAAGCCTTTCGACTCGGGGAACGGACCTATAAAGTCCATCCCAATTGAATCCCAAGGTTTGACCGGTATAGGTAGCGAATGGAGCTTTCCTGGTGGCTTCAAAGTCGATACTTTCAACTGTTGACATAGCTCGCATGTTGAGCAGAATTGGCTCGTCTCTTTGGCCATTTGCGGCCACCAGTACCAGCGTCGCACATAGTCCAGCGTTTTCTGAGTTCCGAAGTGGCCCACTACTCTATGGGCCTGGTCCAGGATAGTCGTAATCAACGACCTCTCCTGGGGAATGCAGATGACTTTGGACTCCATGGGTCTGGTAAGGTAGACGAGCTGCTGCTCCACCCTGAAGCGCGGATGCGCTTGGATATTATTCAGAATCTCTATGAAGAGATTATCATCCTTGTATCCTTGCTGGATACGTGTGCGGAATTGTGCAGTGCCTAAGTCGGCCGGTGCAGGCGTATGGTCCTGTGACTCCATCGCTTGCTGGAGCGTCATACCAGTACCTCCCGTCGGCACCCCTTGCCTCATCTCTTCACTGGGCTGAGAGGCCTCATGATCCACTAGCACCTGGGCTTTGATATCGCAAGTCTCTCGCTGTTCATGCAGTCGCTTACTGCGATGTGTTTCCTGCGCTCGCATGGCGCGTAGCTCGACCCTATGTTCCCTGATTTTGTGGAATCGATGCAGAGGCAAATCTTCGCCCTCTGGGTCTATACGTTTGTCCACCTGGACATAGTCATGCGCGTCATGGACATCATCTCGAGTATCACTCTCAAAATATCGAGATAGGCAATCCACCACTTTGTTCAATTCACCTTTTACATAGGTGATGTCGAACTGGTACCGCGACATGTAGTCGATCCAGCAACGTTGTCGTGGAGACAGGTGCACCTGAGTCTTGAAGAACTCTAGTGCTTTGTGATCTGTAATAATGTGGATTTTATATCCCATCAGTTTATCCTCCCACTTTAGGAGGGCTTCCAGGATTGCGAGTGTTTCTAACTCA
>QGOA01006706.1:0-15818 GCA_003313075.1 Termitomyces sp. MG16
TCGGGTGCTGAGAGGTCTGAGAAAGAGGGACAGGGGCCCGGGGTAGAACTAGTGATGTGTATCCAGGTGTTCCTTGCGACGGCAAGTCACCTGCAGTGAAAATGGGAAGAGATGTGATATTGCGGTCAAATGGATCGATAGAAGAGGAAGCGTATTTGGAGTTCTTGAGTGGCGACGGTGTGTGTGAAGAAGTGGAGGCGGAAGTGGATGTGTGGCGAGAGGACGACGAAATATGAGAGGCATGCTCAAGCGAGCGTGAACGACGCCGGTGTATTGTGTTACGAGTTGATACGCTGTTCTTTTTCATGGAAGCGCGGGCATGGTTGGGATTAGAGGTCACACGACTTCTCCCTGGTCTAGGCGGAGAAATGAGGACATTGCTACGAGGATGATGTGGCGTGGGGGTATCAAGAAGCTCGTCCTCTTCGAGTAAAGCGGTCATACTGGTCATTATGCTCGGCGTCATCTTGGATATTGTCTTTGATACGGAAGTATGGGGTTTCGAACGTGTCTGAGATTTCACCACAGGCTCGCCCTTTGCATACTGCTGCCTTTTTATCGCCGTAGTTGCCTTGTCCGTTGTAGGGACCAGCCAACGCACGTCCTTGGCCCATTCCTGGTTAATATGACCATGAGCAACCTGCGGTGATTCTCGCACTGTTTTAACTCTGGTTGCGACATGTTCTGACTCCGACTGAACAGGACTCGTCATGAGAGTTGACTCGGTGTTGGAAAGGGAAAACAGAGAATGCGCATCCAAGGCAGAAGAAGATATAGATGTCGTTGAAATATTGGCGTGGGTGAATGACGTTTTGGTAGACGGCACTCCTGGCTGTAGACTAGGCTGTGGACTAGAGGCTTTCAAAGGGGCCACGATTGTTGATGCCATCGATATCCGTGGCGAAGTGTTTGGGGTATAGAAGACGTCGTAGTCAGAGTCCTCGTCGCCCCCGTCGTCGGCGTGGTTGACGCCGCGATCACGGTCACGGTTTGCAAGTTGTGTGTCATCGAAGGCTCTCACGCCATTGGGTTGCTTCTAATATGGTTCCTTGTTAGCCTGAAGGCAAATGAAAGCTCAATATACGTACAACGATTCTTGGCTGATTATCATTGATCATGGCGGCCTGTTGTTCGCTGGTCTCGGCGGCAATGCGAACCATGTCTCGCTTGTTTGAGTAATAAACTTTTTCCTCGGGAAAAGAATAAGTCTGCGAGGGCCTGCCTAGCAGAGATTGGAGGATAGTCGGCTTCGCCATGTTAGTCGTGTAGAACGACTTTTGGAAGTGTTCACGACAAACGACAATTCCCTCAAATGATGTCACCTGACAATTCAATTGGTTGAAACCACCTTGTGGGTGTGACGCATTTCCGATCACTGTAGTTTGAATGTGGCCCGGGCCATACCCATACTTCAAGGTGTATTCGCGGATGCGATATGTTGGCTTTCAGATCGCAACCACACTTGGTGTCCGCTTCTGTTTTGTGTGTGAACAGACAACCACTCTCAATGTCATGTGTCATGGTTGATAGGTACTAGGAGGCTATGGTATGAGAAATTGGCTACGATGATTGTAAGTCGAGGTCTAGCTTTGCCAGCGTAGTGTTCGCCGGGCAGATTGCCCTTCTGCTTAATCAATCATTTTCATATTATATCGAGTGTGCAAGGACTCTTGTCATCGGCATTCATCAATGTAAAGAATTCCAAGGGAATACACAAATTCTCTAAGCTGGATCTACTCTTGAATTGCCGCAGTGGCGGTGAGTGCTGGAATATGTTTGAACGCCAAAAACCGCCATTGAATAAAACATAAATTACCCTCCACAAACCCGCAAGTTTGATATTATCCAAAAATGTACGGACAGTCGCAAGTGAAAGTGGAAAGAATGTCGAATGTCAGTAGTTTTGCAAACGAATATGATCTAGTAAATTCGCGAGCCTTGCTCCATGCTGGGGTTCATATAACGAAATTTGATGTCGCCGGCTTGCTGCGCGATCTCGTGCAATTCTAGGTTCTTCCCAATCCCGGACGTACCACCAATCTCCATCAGTTCATCGGCATGGAAAGCTGCGATCCAGGAATAAACCTCAAAACCACGATGGGGAACATTAAGGGGAAGTTTCGGTACGAAAAAACCAGCTATTACTCCAAGGATAAAAATGAGACCTAGATAGGTTCCCATGTATATCGGGTTAATAGATGTGCTTGAGAGGACGAGGTCTTGGTACCGCCGCGTGAGGATTTCTCCGGTCCCGGCGAAGTATGGTAATATGTTGCTGGCATCCGCTAGTCCGCGAGCCTGGGCAAAGTAGGGAGCCGATAGTTCTCTGTAGCCTAGGGGACCTTGTCCTTCAGTGAAAGAAACCACCTAGTAAGATGCCTGTCAACAGCGCGGCACCATATAAGACGACATAGTGATCTAACCGTAGGAGAAGGGACGTAGAATGCATCGCGTCCATTGTCCTATTTTGACGGTTAATTCTCAATAGAAGGGAAAAGACCCGTAACACAAACCTTGAGAAGTTGGTTGACGCTGTTCCCGTGGGCGCTTTCGTAACTGAAAGTCGTAACCTCAGGTCTATTGACTAAAAAGGAAAACAGCAAACATACACGTCAGCCAATTTGCTGGAGTTCAGCTTTTGATGGGCATCGGAGTTCGTCACGGAAAGGGGAAGCCCAACAAGTTTTTCTTGAGTATCTGGTGTATCTTTTGAGCGGACCACATTTCCCGGCTCCACAATCCTAAGCGTGGTAGGCAGACCCGTCGTGCCATTGTAGACTTCCACAACCCAGGGTTCAAAGAGCTCCACACAAACCGCGGCGTCATAACCAATCCACGTAGGATTTCCCTGAGCATCAGGTATACTCTGATCACTTTTACGTGAAAACGTCCCGTTGGGGGTGTAAGAGGTGTTTAGTCTCACGAGTACTTCCTCAATCGATATCCAGCCTTTCCCGTCTTCACCTAATTCCCAAGTTAGAATGGTGAGCTCTGTCATTGAATACGGTATCTTACCCATGGATACCGGACGACTGAAAAAACTGTGGCCCACCCCGTTATTATAGAAAGCCGCTGTGCAGGTGTTCAGAATCAGGAAGGCAAAATTTTTGAATGGGCACAAACCTCCGAGAGCTATTTCGCTCGTATTCAATTCTGCAGAAATCGCATCACCTGGAAGTACCACTTTCGTGATATCAAATGGTGCCATAGATGATTCCGGATAGTCCATGCCGAAAGAAGAGAACAAGGAGACAAGTACAGCCCGTGGGGTAAAAAGGTAGCTCATGTTATTGAGACTCATGGTGACACTTTCGTACAATCAATCAGAACACTACAAATCGGTAAGGTACAACTTACACATTCACGTCTGGGTCAGGAAGGTTTGTGCATCGAATCCGAATTCCCCATTTCGGAAACCTGCAACGCTAACATTGAGTTACATGAGGCCGCTCACATTTGGCAGTGGGGTACCTTAGTACCGAACCAGGCAAGACTTCCTCGGAACTTTTGTCATAGGTCACCGAGGGACTAAGCCTAAATGAGGGATCTGTTGTTTCCGTGTCGAAGGTGCCGAAACCACTTCCATTCGGAAGCAATTGCGACATGATAGTCTCCGAAAAGTAAATGGTATCGTTACCCCAAGAGAAGGAGACCACGGGTGGAAGCCCTCCATGGGTCGAGAACGGCGCCATTGTCCAAGTCAAGGCAAAGTCCTTCAACCATCAAAATCAATTTATTGTAAAGATCGTAGAACACACATACTTCAAATGTAGCTTTCAATTGGGATGACCGCGCTATATCAGCATCGGAGTTATCACCTTTGATACTAATCTCTTCGTATCTTTCACGTTGATGCTGATAATCAATACTCAACTAACGCCACACTAAAGGAAACAGAGAACCTACGATAAGATCGGAATCGATGTTGATTAAGCGTCCAAGAATGAATGGCAAGGTACCAGCTACTATCACGAGCAACAGGAAGAAAGCTATAAACAGGGACCACGGTCTTCGGCTGTATACTATGATCAAATTACTGTTCGGGTCTATGAAAGTGGATTCTTCACTCGTAATATTGTCGAGATCGTCGCGCTGTAGCAGGATGCATCACCCTGTTCCACAGTAGGCGTAGAGCAGTCAGGCCACTTGTCGGGTTTTCCGTGGTAGCCGCCAAATCCTTCAGCCGTACACCTGGTGAATCGTCAAAGTGTGACTGGTGTATAACTGTGGCCCAGGCTGATGAATGTACAGGTTGAGCTCGTTAAAATATCGCGTGCCTGTAAAACTTACTTGCAGCCTCTAGATGACTTTTTGCGAGCATGAGGAGACTGTACCCAAGGCATAAACCAACGACTCCACAACCCACACCCACAATGAACCGCGTCCAAAATAATGATTTATTGCGTGCGACAAGCATCACCGCCAGCAGAGTCGGGTAGGACACAAGGCACATCGCGGTATGAATAAAGATGTTCCTCCATTGAGGTGCTTCAAAACCACTCGCAAGGTGTAGCTTTTCAGATGTCGCGGAATGTTCCTTCAGAAACGAGAATGGAGGAGGTTTGGAAGGACAATCCGCAGAGCCCGACAATTTACGCAGAGGCACCAGTGAAAAGGTACTTGACAATTTCGTGGACCCTAGGTAAGTTGAATTAGAACCATATTCTAGGCTCCTAGGGTCAAAATCTGGCTGAGAATTATCATATATGGCCCCGCTCAGAGGCCGATAATGGATCTTCTGGTCGTTGTTCATGGCCGTAGCTTCGTATGGACCAGAGACGGTAATTGACGTCGCGGAAGGAACGTCCATACTGACGGCGCGTTTCAATCTATCTGTCCCTGGCAACAGCGAGAGAAAAAAGAGTCCTGAGAGTTTTCCGGGCATACTGATTAGGGTTTTAAGCAAAAAGACAATAGACTGGTTCCTGCGGAGCTTTGTGCGATTTGGGGATAATCAAGGAACCCATGATGCTTGCATCAAGGGTTTGTAGGCGTCCTGAGTCAGGGAGAACCAAGGACTGAAGAGATTCGTGGGGAAAGTCGTGGCCTGGCATGCCGTAAGCCATGAGATCTCGTCAAAGTATTTTCATCCATTGGGGAGCTCAATTCAAAACAGTAGACCCTCGAGCTCTCCCCTCGTTTATCTGTTTGCGAGCACGAAAAACAGCTGTGCACGTGATCAGCTCACGTGTGAACAGAATTGCAGATATCATCTTGGGCACTGAGATGCAGAAGAGTCATCGAAATGGAGAACAGGCCAGACGATGTACTCACGGCAGAGCTGTCATAAAGATACATATGAAAAGAGTGAACGATAGACTGAACCTAGACCTTCTCTCAATTAGAAACGGCAACGAAAAGCGAAGGGGAAAAAGACGTCTCGTGAAGGAGACATGGAAAGGCCTGCTAGAAAATAAGAGCGACTTGCCGACGGACTGGCCAAGGCGAGCTGGGGTTTTAGTGGGTATACGTGACCCAGAACTCCCGGGGGATCATCTGCCCCTCAACGGATAACACGGACCCCCACACTACTCCATACCAGGAGTGTGCGTAAAGCATTTCCTCAGGGTGGACGCCTCAAGACGGACATACTGTCTGTAAACTAGCGGGCTAAGTGAGCTAACCCCATAAGGGCAGAGTTGTTGGTTGCAAATAGCTACCAGAAATGGTAACGCTCCTCCAAAAAAAAAAAGAAAAAAAAACAAGTTGCAGATATCGATCTGCTCTGCCAACCCTTGTCCTCAGTTTTTGAGGGAAGATATATAATTTCAAAATTTTAGAATCTGAATTGCCTATTTTGAGTGTCCTACACTGTAGTATATGGGACAGTTTCTGTGGGAATTGATTTGATTAGTCAGTTCTGACTATTTCTAATTAAGGCTGACAATAATCTGATCTTTTTTTAGTTAGTTTTTCAGTACAGTGCAAAACGCTAAGAACCGACCTCTTGGCACTCGTAAATCCGAGAATGTTATAGCACATTTAAATTTTCTTGAAAAAGTCCGAAAATCATCGGAATCGACGCGGATTCATGAGTGCTTCCGAGTGAACTCAATATTATTCCAAGATTCAGAGTTCTGGAAATTTTTCATACCCTAAATCTGGATTTTGGACCCTTAAGGGTCCTGATAACCCTGAATTTCCTTATTTGGCATATCTAATCAGTAGATAAGGACACCAATATTCACTAAGATGGCAGTAATGATACTACTGAGGATTATGGAGAATATCTAAGCTCATCATAATGTTAGCAGGGACCTGTCGATGTGACTTATACTTCTGAACAGCAAATTCAGCCTGGCGTGCATCCAGGCCTTTGCTGTAGAAAGAATTTCAGCATATTCAATATGAGAAGTAAATCAAGATACAAACCTGTAAGCATCCATATATCGCCATGTCTTACAGAAGAAAGCATGGATGGTCTTTACTTCACATGACCTGATTATGTCAGGTACAAGAGTTTTTGCAGTGCAAAAAGTGCCATCAGCCAGACAGCGATAACCTGTTTATGTGGCCAAAAGCTGGTAAGGTGATTGGAGTCTCTCAAAATGAGAAGAAAACTTACGATACTTCAACCATCCCCAGAACATTTCAATTGGATTGAGTTCACAGTGAAACTTTGGAAGAAAGTAGCACTTGTGACCACATCGCTCAATTTCAATCTGCAGAAGTGGTTTTTCTGCTAAAAAGTCAGCCTGTGTTGCCAGCACTGATCACATACAACATGTCTTCTTCACTGTCAGAGGAGCCACATAAAAAGAATCATCATTAGTTTCTTCTTCTTCATCCTGGCCTGCCATTGTTTCAGCAGCCTCTCAAGCTTGCTTCTTCTTCTCTTTTTGTGACTTTGAACATTCCACACAGTCACCAGGTATCACTTTTCCACCATTTGCCTGTACTAAATCATCCCACAGGCCTCATTCTTGAAAAACTCGCTTCATGCCCTTTGCCTTGCCTTGAAAAGCATAATCTGGATGATCTGGTGAAAGGTCACTATCAAAAACCATTGTTTGTAGCTTTCCTCAGAGTGCTGGGTTTGGATTATCATCAGGAATCCTTGTTGGATGTATGCATTGCTGTATCCTGCCTGGCCTAACATTCATTTCATTGACATTGAGTACATCATCTGCTTGAGCTGCATGTGCCGTTGACTGATCAAAGATAAACTCTGCAACAGCACCAGGAAACAATTTTTCAAAGACTGGAATGGCCCGTGTGATCACCTAGAATTATGTCTTAGTCTACATTGAATACAAAATTATTTGTCTTATCTGATTAATCAATCTCTTAGCATTCCACCAACCATCAGCATTCTTTCTAGGATAAATCTCTTCACGAGCATCATCAATTAGTATGTCATTTCCAAGAGATTGACGAAGTTCTTCAGCTTGCTCTGGAGTCAATGTCAACCATCCATATAATTCAACAATAAAGTCTGAAATGTAGATGGACTTTCCCTGCTCTTTTTTTGAATTGGGAGCCTTCCATCCTTAGCCCAGACACAACGACATAATTCATTTGATCGAAGAATAGTCTCATCTTGATAAACAGGTATGTGTAACCTTTCACCAGGCTTCAATACTGGGTAGACTGGCTCTAATGTCTTTTCATCGAAGTGAATCCATAAGCTACTTATAAATGAGCTTGCTACTCTTATAAAATCTTATCAATAAATCCACTGATTATTTGCTGATATTGTCTTGAGAAATTCCTTGTGTGCTTTGATGACATCAGGACGTTCATGTCCATCCACATAAACTCTCTTTTTTACTTCACTAACACTATAGCCCAGCTTGTGTAACCAACGCCTTGCACAATTTCTAGAAATCTTCTTCCCATCCAAGTCAAGACCAAGGGCAGGAATTATTACTGTGTTGACTTGCTTTTGTAGCAGTTCTGGTGTAATCTGGAAGGTATGTTGTTAGTAGACATTTTCAAAGGTTGACTAATAAAAACAAAAAATCTGACCTCACCAAGCGCAAGTACTGTCAAGAAGCGTCGAACAGCATGCCAAACATGCTCGTTATTGAGGAGTGATGGGTGGGCATGGTGCTTCCCAGAATTTGTGGGGGGTAGTGTATAAAAATGCTCGATATAGAGCTTTAAGTGCCGTACCTGCCTCGCAAAATACTTCTCTTTGCCAACTGCCCGTGATACAGCCTCGCTTGCTTGTGTTTGTGGATTCTTGATTTGGGGGTTGTGTGAGTACTTCAAGACAAGCTCTAGATATTTTTGAACAGCTTGGAGTTTGAACAGAGCTCCAAACAATGCATGGTGCTTTGCAGCAATAATTAGCTTCTTGACAATGATGCCAACTTGAACATCTGATTGTGTGGTTTGTTCTTCTTTCAATCCATTATCCTCATTTCTAATATCTAACAGATCCTCATTAGTGACATCCTCTTGGTCATCTGCACCTGGTGTATTATTCATGCTTGCAGCCACAGCAGGTTCTCTCAGAGCGACATCAACTGTCTGTCGATCCAAAACCTCAATGTCAGACTGTCTGGGCACTATCTACTCCTACCACTCTTTGTAAGTGTTGATTATCTAAATATCAGACACTTCGGTACATCGTTAGTTACTCAAGCAAGTTTTTAGAGGTAAGCACATACATTTGTTCTCAGTTGAGGCTTCAATCTCATGAGATACCCTATCACTAATGGCCACCAACTCAGCTTTGACTAATTGCTGAGGTTTGAAGAATTCATTGAGTTTTTTACATCCAACTGCAGCCTTGTGCAAGTCCTTGTTTTGTTTGTACTGTGAAGAGCAGCTACATCCTGAGTAACTAGGTAATGCTGCAAGAAGGCGAGGCTTTTTTGCTTTTGGAATCTCATTGATGACGCCAACTGTGGTTGGGTGCGCTGGACGTATACGCAGTACAACGCTGTCTCCAGCGCTTGGCGTGCGTAGTTGTGAGGAGTCCTGACAGGGTCCCGGTGTGCTCGAGTGGAGGTAGTAAAACGATGCGCTAGCTTATAGTGCTTCGGGGGCTACCTGGCAGATGGTAAGTGTCGTAGTTTAGGCAAAGATATTGGAGAAAAGACAAATAGCGCAGCGTATTGTGCCCGTAGGTGGCACCGTAAACGATGAAGACGAGATGGACGAAGCTAGCACCCGACTTAGTGAAGAAGTCGAAGGAAGCTAGCGCGAGTTGAACACTAAGTGTAACTGTGTGTTCGAGGGGTTACAATTCGTTGTTATATACATGTAAAGTAGCTATTTTATATGCTATGCGCTACCGTGTTTGCCAAGATACGAGCCCATCTGCGGCGCTACCTCCTAGCGCCTCTCCTCGTGGTTTCCTCTAACGGTGACCTGTCAACGGCAACCTTTTGCACATGGCTGACGGCGACCAACGGCGTTATGACCCACGGCGACCAGCGGCGACTCTATATTGACTTAGAATTGTACGAGTCTGCTCACTTTTACTATATCTCCCATTGGCCAGGCTGTTCTGGGGTATGGTCGGAAAATCCTCGACAGATGCCGTGAGCACTAATGTCAGCGCTACTCATTGTATTAGTTCCTGGCAGGTCCAGATGTCGGATTTAAGCATATCCAGTGCCACCGTCATTGATCCTTTTAGACTTCTGATTGAAGTGCCTCGTCAAATGGCAGCGCCTGCTGCTGGCTCCTTCTGGAAGTGATCGGGGTTTAGTTAGAGTCCTCTCCCGCCGTTGTGTTAGCGCTATACGTTATGGGCCTCCTTCGTCCTTGGGATAAATGAATGGAGTGTGCTGAAAGCTGGGTAGCTAGTGGTTAGGATAAATGTCTGGATCCTGTAGTCA
The DNA here is from genome assembly GCA_003313075.1 of Termitomyces sp. MG16. Classification (NCBI taxonomy): domain Eukaryota; kingdom Fungi; phylum Basidiomycota; class Agaricomycetes; order Agaricales; family Lyophyllaceae; genus Termitomyces; species Termitomyces sp. MG16. The sequence goes on from QGOA01006706.1 coordinate 9,795, forward strand.
GTTGCCAGAGCTAGAGCTGCTCTATATTCCCAACTGGTCGCTAGAGTCCTGAGTACGTCAAGTGTTGGTTGGCCTATAATGTCCCTTGATGCGCTCAGTCCAAGTAGAAGCCTATCATCGTTCCTCATTCATGTTCAGTAATTACAGATACAAGTAGTTGGTATTGATACTGACATGAGTTTCCTAGTCTGTAACTCCTGCTGCTTTGTGAGCAATATTTTTCTCAAGATCTTCTCTCTCATTCTCATCCTCATCCTCAATTTCCGAAGCAGTATCCTGAAGTCCAGGTCCATCTACCAGTGAGAATGCGAAGCCAGAAATCGAGTTCTCATCATCAGAATCTGTCGTGTTCCTGGTGGGCTCAAAATCAGGATCTGTGACTTTGTCGATGGGATTGTCTGTGTACCCGGAGCCAAAACCTGGTCCTCCATTGGCCCTTTGCCGTTTTGCTTGCACTGTGCATTTTGTAGGCCTTGCCATCGCAATCTTTCCATGTCCATAGTTGTTTTTTTTTTTCTCAAAATCTGGATTTTGGTCACATGATAGGGGAAATTTCGGTCTTTCGTTTTTATGCATATTCTACCCATGTTCCTTCCTAAATTTTTTTCTCCCGGTCCAAAACTCAAAATTGACCCTGGCCCTGACAGGCCGCTTCTAAGTGTTTTGCACTGTAGAAAAAAAAATGTATATTAAAAATTTCAATGTATGCTATCTTTCTCTGCTTTTTAGCTAAAGCAATATTTCATCCACAGACCACAAATACCTTCTACATATGTTTAAAAATAATTACAGACAGCCAGAAGTAAGACAAAAACAACTTTCAAAAGTTGCTTTGATTAACAAAGATTAACCACATGTAGATTTCAACTCTCAAGATAGGCCTTTGAATGGGGCTAAAGCTGAAAATTTTTACAAGGTTGAGAACAGCAATATTTAGCTGACCTTAAAAAATATTAATGATCTAAATCCTCTGGATAAACTAGAAAATATCCATGCAGCTTTTGATGAAATGATTCAAAATCCTTTGAAGCATTTGAAGCATTTTATAGACAACGAGATTGATCTAAATTTATCAGAAGATCTTATAGTGCACTTATTTGGCAAAAAACAAATAAAAATAGTTAAACTTGAACTACATTTTTTCCTTGTAATTAATGACTACAAAAATACTTTAGTCAAATTCTGTTCTTCAATGTATGTGGGATCAGCTAGCAATGCTGTGATATTTGTTACAGAACATTTTTGCTGTGTTTGGCAGCTTTTCATTGGAGCACAGCTTGGTGCTTGCACCCTTTTTTAATGGGCATGTTTGAACAGATTTAAACACAAGATTTTTGCTCCTGATGAGCTCTCAATTCTGCTGATTTCAATTTTAACTGTTGCTAGGTGCACTAAGATTTGTTCACAACCCTCTGAAGAAGTGAAACACTGTGGGAAAAACTCTGAAATTGCATAAATCATCATATTTTCAATAGTTTCCTTCTTTGAAAAATTGAAAAATTTTCAAAAAAAAATTCTTAGTAACAAAATGGACTTGTTGGTAAAGTGACCACATGCATCATAGAAATAATCTTGCTGAGGATATAGAGGAGGACTCAGAATATGTAGATCTATAATAGGCAGCAAAATTTACCAGCACCTCCTGTTTTACAGAGGGTGCAACAGCCTGATTATGTTCAGCCTATAAATGCTCTTGAAAGAGGAAGACAGCCTTACATGAATAATTCTCCATCACACTATCATGGTTCTATGGATGTTGCATGTCCACACTGTCAATGCTCTATATTTTGATGCTGAAAAGCTCTCCCATCCAATTTGCAACCGGTATTTGTTGAGTATGTAGCCAAAAACCACTCTGGTCCCTCAAGGCACATCACAAATAAGACGGCCTCTCCGACAGCACAGGTGTTGGACCTGGGTACGGAGAAGAGGTGGATGTATATAAATTGTAATCTGAGGAACAACAGATGAAAAATTTCATGTTTTATAAGCCACCATGTCTTCTAGACTCAGTACCACAAATCAAATTCATCAATGTCAATGAACTCCCGAGAAATCACAATCTTCACCATGATATACCTTATTGGTTGGAAAAATCACGAACCCTCAGTTCGCTTCTTCTTCTTTCTCGTTTTCTCTGGACTCGGCTGCTCTTCACCATCCATCTCTTCTTCCATCGCCTTCCGTTTTTTGCGCTGCTTTTCTTCAATGGTAGGGGCTGCCTTCTCAGCAGGGGCAACAAACGCCTCGGCACGTTCCTCTCGGCGTTTTGCTGTGGTTTCTGCTTGCTAAAAGCGAGATTGATACAACACGAGAACATAAAAGAGAAAGTTTACCTTCTGTTTCTTTAACTCAGAATCACGCGTCTGTTTCTCGCTGGCCTTGAGGAAATACTCTCCAGACTCGAGCTGTAGATCAACCTGTAGAGCTGTTTATCAGATTCAGTCCGTTTCACAGCAAAACAGGACAGACTTTGCGAGGAAGCTGTGCAGGCGGGAAAGGTGTGTACACCTTCTTTGAGGGTTTCGCTGGCAGTGGCTCAAGCCCTGCTGCTTTCCGTGCCTCCGTCTTCTGCGCAAGAGCCTCGTTCTTCTTCGCCGTCTTTTCTGACGTTTTGAGGTGTCGTTTACGGAACTGTGGAAGGAAGCGATCCCAAGACTCTGTAGCGAGTTTAGAGTCTTTAGCAAGTTCACGTCTGATCATTAATTCCTGGGAATATTCACGTTAAAGACAGTTGGTAAGACAGTGGAAAAGGTCCCACTTTTATCCGGTATATGGGATGGATATTCTTCATGCAGTCCAGGACTATCCGCCGAACCTCCTTGAGCGATTTGTAGGGCCCCATCACGCTGACTGTACTTCCTTGCACCAGGACATAGCATTGTGTGAGCAACTCAATTGCCTATAGGCCATGTCATCATGGAGATGTAAACGATGACAGATAACAAGGCCACGTACCTTAAGCGTACTACCATCAGGCCCTATTATCCTCTGCCGTCGTTTAACAAACCTCTCCTTATTCCGCACCAGACTTCCTATTTTAATAATGTCGCATGCGACTGTGTCATCTAGAATTTTCACAGCTTGCGTGACTGAAACTCCTCGAGCGAGAAGTTTGAGGAGGTCTCGTGCTTTGAGAATGATATATGGGTCGTAGGTTTTTCGTGTAGTTCGAACAGACATTGAACCGTGGACCAAATCTAGTGTACATGAGATACCCTGCGCAGGACGTGAATTAGTGAGGATAAGATAGTCAGTCAGCAACATACATGAGCGTCCAATGCCCGCGTCACTGCACTCCAGACTTCTCGTAAATATTTTTCTCGGTATTTTGGGAAAAGAGTAGCAAACGACGACTCTTCAGTAAAGTTTCCTCCTTTGTTATCTTTTGCTTCAAACGGGTCAATTTTCCACTGGATATGTAGAAATTAGGCATTTTTCGAGGTGTATTTCATTGAGCTTACGCTGTGACCATTAGTTAGCTCTGCATGGGGTTGAAAAAACATCCAAACTCACTGATCAATATCGTCGGTGTCCCATGCTAGAACGTCTATGAGTCGACTAAAACTATTATAAACTCCTCCACGCACGCTTATCCTTTCTGTGAGACTTGTTCTTGCTTACTGAAGGCGCAGCCTCATTGTCGGACATAGTGTGGGGAAAGTAGAGCCTGAAGTTCTCCACCAAACAAGAATTTGTTCCGAGTTTCCGTTGTTGTGCCCTTACACCTTCATAGCTTCACGTCTTAAACTCGCATTTTTCCTTCTTCTATCCTATTTCTCTTTCTCATAAGATAATGGATCACTTGGATGTTGCGCCTGACGTCGTTGACGCGGCTCTCTCTTACGACGACACAACGCCTTATGAAGAACAAGTGCCAACACATCCATCAAACGACCCGGCGCGGGCTTCACTTGCAAACCGCATCGGGAACACAAAGCTGTATCTGCTTTCCGAGACGTCCGTCGCTAGAGCAGGCAAGGTGCGCTAGCAGCATGTCATGGAGGTGTATTCGAAAGGACCTGATGTACGAGTTCGGTAAGCGAAAACATGCACCGGATGAGGAGGAAGAGGATGTAGACGACGAAATGGAGGAAGGTATGTAGTCGTTCTCGTAAATCAATGAAATCATCATAGATTGCCTTCAGATACAACACATCGAGGAAACGCGTTACTACTACGTGGTCCACCTATTGCCCATCTACCTACGGCACGCCTGTTCGCATATGCGAAACATTTTGACGCCCAGCCTATGGGTTTGGAATGGGTTGACGACAACACTTGTGTCTTCGTTTTTTCAACGAAAAACTCGGCCCGACTTGCCTATCGTCATCTTCAGAAGAGTCTGACAGAAGATCCCGACGACGATAGTTTCGTGACCGCAAAATCAATTCCAATTGCTTTGTGGCCGCCAGAAGAACGCATTCACAATAGCTTAGGCAAGGGTGAAGGTCTGAAAGGTATTGTCAGAATGCGTTGGGCACTCGCTGAAGACGTTAAAAAGAAAGGGGCGAGGAAGGCAAGTATTTTTTATAAAAAGCACGGGAGATTGGCGGGCAAAGAAATCTATGGAGGGGAGGGTGTTCCCGCTACAAAGAGACGACGCGGAGAGGACGGACAAGGAATCTCGCAAAGAGCAAAACTGGACGATGAACTAGACGAATTCCTTCGAGAAGATGAAGAGGCTTCTCCCACGTCACCTCCTTCCAAGATGCGTTCCGACTACATCTCTGCGAATGGTCGGACTCTCTTGGAACGCACATCCGTTCTCCGATTACACCCCGAGTCCGAGCGTCTAAGCCTGGCGGACAGATTGACAGCACCGCTGCCTCGGCGGGCACGGAATAGCACCTTTACCTTGCCTTATGATGAAGGAGAAGATCTTGGCTCTCGTGTCGGGTCAGAAAAACTGGAGTGGGGCCCTTCTGACACGAAGGAAACGCGATGGGGAGGAAGAGGCGACAGACAGCATCGCCGAGCTGATGGAAGGGGCGAGCGACGCGGTGACAAAACCCAACGTTATCGGCCGAGAAAAGTGACCCAACAAGAGCTCGATGATGAGATAGATGCATTTTTGAACGAAAAAGATTAAGAGCCTCCTTGATGTGATTTTTCTGAATGTGGAGCCCAGTCATTCCACTTTGATTTACTTTAAATCTACGGCCATATGCCATAGTATGCACATCATTTGTACTCGTTGCAGCATCATTCATGGCATGGTCGTCAACTTGTGGAAAGTAATAATTGCTACGGGTTATATAAGTCAGAGTTAATCGTAATCTTTGACACACCGCTCGGTGCTTAGAACATCATCACATCATCATGTCTTGCAGGTTACATAACGCCGCACAACTTCCATATTTTGAATATATTGAACGGTTTGGATGTAACTTCATCCTTTCCAACATCTTGTCTCGAATCGCATGAAATGCAAGGAGGAAGGAAAGATGGGGATGACAAGAATGAAGGTCACTTGCAATAACATCCATCAGTGGCAGTGTTCAGGGGGGTTGCTTCCCTCACGATGGACAGATTAATATCAATGCGGCAGCAGCTTCTTATCAGGCGCTGTCATTTACTTTCTGTTGAAAAAAGACAGAGAGATGATGAATCTGCGTCTACCACGATAAGTACGTGGTATCATTAAGCAGGCACAATTATCGACTTCCCGATGACCCGATGACCGGATGATGATGACCCACGTCTGTAAATGGGAGATGGGTCAGTGGACATATCACGCTTTTCTCAACCCACTCAAGTGACGACTGAATACGCCGATACCAACTCCAACGAATCCTTCTCCGATCACGTTTGATAGACCCCGGTTCTTAGAAGAATGATATAAAGTATTCCACATCTAACATGTAGACCAGAGTATAGGACTGAAAAACTTCCCCATCTCTTTTGCAGCACACAATGTCGGACAAGAAGATCATCTTGGTTATTGGAGCTACCGGTGCTCAAGGTATGAAGGTTATTCCTGCTTTGCTCGCACCGAGCGAAAACGGCACACCGTCACCCTAT
>QGOA01006710.1:0-21369 GCA_003313075.1 Termitomyces sp. MG16
GAAAAAGTAGTATTCTTCGGGAGCAGCCCCGAGCCGAACAAGTACTCTGACAATAGAACCATGATTGATAACCACCACAGTGAGTCTGTCAAAGTTCTTGTAAAGTCCAGTGATCTTTCACCGGATTTAAGATCCGTAAACTATCGAGCGCGACGGACAACGTAAGCGGATAATAGCCACTGTATCACAGACCTCTCGAGTCTCAGTACTCCTTAGTAAGTATAGCAGCTTCATCTGCGTCTCTTGCCCGTGAGAACAGAAAAGAAAACATTTGTTCACCAATCACATTTGTAGCAGCACGCAGGATCGAATGAGGTGCCTACAATTAAAATTGTAGCAGCATGCCGGATCGAAATCGAACGAGATTCCTACAAAGTGACACCTATCGATAGCTCCGAGCCCGACGCCGCAGTGTAGTATCTCCGAGCCCGACGCCACAATGATGGTCCGGAAACTTGACAAAGTGCGCTCTGGGATGTTGACGTGTAAGTGCTTCCATCACAATTGACACGTGTGACAAACTTGCCAATGTAACGTAGACTACGCACGCGGGGCACCAGACAGACGTGGGCCACGGTAAGTGTAATCTTTGACTGACGCTGGCTATGTAGACTACGCCCGATCCATGACTCTCACCTTCCAAATGCCGCGACGTCCCAATCCTCGCAGACCTCGCGCCATACCCAAGTCTCAAATCCACCAACCCATGATCCTGCATGTACGGATCCCACCGCACAATACGCATCGTCTCCTCGTCCAGGGTGACGCCTCCTCCGTTGTTCACGGGTTCAGACCCAAAGTTCGGACTCTGAAGTAGACGAGAGTTGTTTATTGAACACACGGGCAGTCTAGAATTCTTGTAGTGCCTTTGTTGGGGCAGCCCGAGACGGGGTTTGATGTCGCCTGTGCCGGAGGAGGAGTTGATTGTGGTGCTGGGTGGCTCGTACGCCATGACTGTGTGAGCGTTGTGGAACAACGGGACGCCGAGGATAATGTCGGCAGGCACGTCACGGACTCGTACGCCGGTACAAAAGCTGGCGGTGTTGTCGTTTGAGGGTGACGTAGTGAGGTCGAGAAGGTGCGATCGTCAAGGGTTATCGTCAAGTTCAGTGGCCTTGTGCATGGTACGTAGTTTATTTCAAAATCAAAAAAAAGTCTCTAAATCACAAAGACTATGTACAGTGCCCATCGTTTGCAGGACCTATACCAATTGCTCCATATATATCGTTGGCCACGGCGCTCGTCGTCAAAATTAGCCGCACTCCACTATCGAGCACAGCGCTTGGGAACGTGGTACCAGTATTGCTACTCCCAATCTGGACCGGACGTGGCGACTCCCCATTCACCCAGACAGTGATCACGCGCACGGCGACCTTCCAAAACAATGTGCCTTCCCTCTCGCTCTTCCAAGCTGCGTATTGGACCGTGGACGGGTTAGTAACGAAGCTAGGATGTCGGCCAATTGCGAGCTGTGCAGGGAGCGATGATGAGAAGAATATTCATGGCGACCATAGCCCGCATGCAATCTGTCACGCATCATACCGTGCCTGCCAATGTTTTTTCAGGCAGGAACGGAAGGAAGACATTAGTGTAGTTTGGCGGGTCTGAGATAGACATCACAATGTAAATCAGCGAAAATCGCGTCTCGATCCTGTTTTGTTCTAGATCTATCTCAATTACAGGCATAGTTTCTGGCCTTGCGCCCCCCCCTCCCACTTAATATATCCACACTGTCACCAAAGCCTCCAATAACAGTTCGGGTGGGCGGTCGATGTTGTCAATGAGTTAGCATCGACATAGGCCGCCGGTGCCACTGGAACTTCTGGTGTTGTCTGATTGTATCTTACATAGGTGAATGTGAGAGCACACCCTACCAGAATCTTCTTGCGACTATTTTAATCGCATTTTGTCCTGATTCGAGAGCTCGGACTTGAACCTATAGCTAACATGTTCGGATGTTTACCAAATTATCGCAAGCCCCAAAGTTTCACCATTCTTCTCTTCATCTTCCAGCCCTCATATCTATGTATAGTTTCCAGCTCGCCAAGGTGTGGTTCGCACCACCTTACAGTGTGAATATTATTGTACTCCTGATTACCGTATATTTATTCGTCGTTGATAACCCTCACATGAGATATCTGGAAAGGAATCTACGGAATTAATGTGCAGCCTCGTACATGGGACAAAGTTTTTTTTTTTCCATTCCTCTGTCAAAACTGAGATTAGAGCTTCCGACAAAAGTTGTCAGAAATGTATATATGCTCACCGGGTTCCGTCCCTTTCGCGCTACTTCCTGCGCCGTGTACACGCTGCTCATGATCTGCAACAAAACAGGGACATTCGGAGGTTTAAAAGCTCGCGCCATTGATGGCGAAGCGTCCATCGACACGCGTGACGTTGAGGCACAGCAAGATGTCTGCGGGGGCACTTCCCCTGGGCGTGCCGGGATCCTCAAGGGGATACAGGCTTGTCTCGACGAGTGGGTTGTGCAGGGAAGAATGGGTCGTGGTCTGCTCGACGGGCGCGGCGCTGAGGTACCAGAAGATTGCTGAGGTGGAGAGAGCACGGAGCCAGTAGTTCCCAATGGGCTGGGTTGCTGCTAAGAGTAGCGTTGGCTGGAGTAAAACTGGATCGAGTCGACAGTGATAGGTAGGTGGTTGACGCCATCGACTTTGATGATCATCTGAGAGGTTATTGAGGTACCGCGAGATTTTTGGGGAAGGAAACTGATCGTACCATATTGTGACCGTCGATTGGATCACAGGACATTGACACAAGCCGGAATTGGTAGCGCTTTCCTTGTACGTTTGTTGTAGGGCCATTGCAGTTGCGCCCGAGACCATTGATGCGGTCTGTTACCGCGTTGAACGGATATGATAAAAGGCAAGTTAGAAGATTGAGCGACACACTAGAAACAAATGTCAACCGAGGGCTGTGAAGAAGCATCACGTGTAGCAATAATAGTATCTCAGTGGGCCCGATCTTCCTGGTAAGCGTCAAGTGTTCTGTATTACTCCATCCTGATTTTGTAGGTCTTATCGCTGCCGTCGAGTCAGCCGGAAATACAAATCTTGTCAAAAACCTGGTCGCTACATACATCAAAAGACCCCCCTGCTGTATCATTCTGTTGACCGTGGCATGTCAATCTGACCGACCACCATTAAATTTTCACAGCCGATTTCAAAACCAAGGTGCCCAAGAGATGGCGAAGCTTTAATCCCGAAGGAAAACAGACTGTCGGTACGTAGATATACTCTCAAGGTCGACATCTCTTGATATTGATAATTATGTCAGGCGTCCTCACCAAACCTGACCGCATCCCTACAGGCGAGGAGCAAAACTGGATAAGTATCCTCCACAACATGAAAGAACCGCTTGAAACCGGGTGGTACTGCGTCAAACAGCCCAGCTCTGCAGAGATTGCTGCTGGTACGACCTGGGAAAAGGCACGCAAGAATGAAGACGAGTTTTTCGCGTCTACAGCAGTGTGGTCGGATCTGGATGAGATGTACAAGAACTGCATATAGTATCGAATGGCTAATCAGTGATCTTTGTTGCGATTGGCTAGCGGTTCGCCATCGCCATGGACCCACAAGGACCTACATGAAAAACAAGGTCAACAACCGGACGCTGCCGGGCATGGTTTATGGCTTTGTTCATATGAATATCGTGACGTTCCTTTGTACTCTAGAATCTTTATTTATCGCTCTCTTTCTCCATTTTTAGTACCACTCTTACGGCAATGGTACGTAATTTCCTTCTTCGTAGAAAATTTCTCCTAGGCTTGAGAAGAATTTCTACTTCTGCATATCCATGTTATACTGTGGGACACGCATATGATCACACACATCAGACTGCGTTCAAACTATTTAAGGTCCAGATACGAACTACTTTGTATTCACCGACTCTCAACACCGACAGACCACCACACCATGCCCTTCTCTGCTGAATTCAAGTCGACTATCGTTGCTCCGTCTGCATCTCCACAGCCTATTAACGACCCCAGAGAGCGCTCTCAAGAAGATCCCAGAGCTCAACCAGCTGGAGTGCCACACCCCGGCATCCACATGAGGCACGAAACACCAATACCTACATCGGATGCGATAAAGAACATCCTCACAGCCGCAAGTCCATTCATCGCATCCCCACCCATGCCATCAACTTTCATTGACGAGATTGAGTTTTTAGTCTTGGGATGAGGGGGTCAGAAACGACACCACGGGGTTGCCGCTGTCACTACGCCCTGGTGATAAAGTCCACGCTCAAGTCGAGCTCTCTCGAGACAGGCAGCAGGAACGACCAGATACTAGCAGCGTCGTTCAACCGGTGCGCAGGCATAGCCCATCTGTGGCCCGATAGTTGAATCACTAATTATCGCGACTTCTACAATCGTCCGTATAGGCCCAAGCTGAGGGCATCAAGAGCAACACATCAGATCTGCTTCTCGATACAGGTGATCAAGCAGAGATCTGTCAAAGACAGGTTCCGGAAGAGACCAGATAAAGATAAATCTCCAGGTATTGTGTATCTTTCCCGATCCGTCCTACTCTAGCTAAGGGCGTTGTCTGCTAAGCTTGGACAGAGTATGTCAAGCATGACGAGGACCTCTCGATAGAAGTTGGAATCATACGTGAGTAGAGTCTGGAGACTCTGGTCGATGAAGAGCATAGGACACAGGTACATACACGTGTTGTGGAGTTGTACAAACAATACCTGGTTACGTTGTGAATATCTTCTTTGATCATGAGCGTAGAGCTCATTCTCTTGAGGATGGAACTCAGGAAATGAAGGACATAGTTCAAAAGATAAGGAAATCGATGAATCCGGGAGTTAGTGGTGACTGAGAGTCCGAGACCATCTCTGCTATTGAAAGTGAGCCTTGAGCTTTATCGTCCTTGTAGCTGAGGCTGAAACTTGAGACTCTTTTAACATACCTTCACCATATAACTGATTTCTTTCCGTGCTCGTCTATTAATACATTCTATGGATAGTATTACCGGTATGGTCCGTGCGCAAATGGCCCCTCGGCATTGTTGCAGTGGCTTCGGCGGGTAATAGGAATCAGAATGGGGGTAATCGAAACATACATACAAAAGTATCAAAGATGATACAGTGCAGTGGTGGACTGGATACAAGTAACATGAATCCTTTTTTTGTCTTGATCATTCAGAAACTTTGGTGCATTGTGAGATACTGCGAGTTTCGTCACTTTTAGTTCACAATCGACCAAGTTGCAGATGTAGTCGTGAATTGGGACATGTCGTCGCCTACGCTTTCGGCCTCGCCATATTTTTGAAATCAAAGCTAGAAGTCTGCTGTCGCACGATGCCGTACACTCGTGAAGACAACGACTTAGACGAGATCTGCGACTTGACCAGAAATGAAGCTACTGTCAGAAGAGCCGCTTCGGTTGTCAGTGTTGAACGGGTCGTCGCCGAGGCCAGGAATGGAGAGTGCGAGCGCGTGAATGTAAACTGAGGAATGAGTCGAACGTGAGTGTTTGTGAGTGCAACCGCCGTCAAAGAGGGCGCGGTCATCAAAGACAGAAAGGAGTGGCCACGCGGGGCCAGTGCTGGCTTGACTCGGCCAGTGCGGGGACACGACAATAAGCGTATTGAAGGTGAAGAATACAATATACGTAACTACGAGTTATGCACGAAAGTATTTGTACGTATTAGTATTTAAGGTGTCCGTGCAGCCTGGTACTGTAACACTCCCACCCATGCAAACGGACAGCAAGAAAAGAATTGCAAAACGCTCCCACCAAAACTAAGAACTCCCACCGTTCCTCCAAAGCAGGCGTGGTGCGCGCGAGGTGTTAGCATGAATAACTTGAAGCCCATTGTCGTCATCGGAATCTTGTTCATCAAGATTGGCGTAGGCGCGACGAGCCTTTTCACGGGCATGGTCCTTAGCACCTTGAAGAACGAGGTCCTTGATGGCAGAGGGCATGTAACGAGCACAGAGACAAGAGATGTGTCCATCACGACCACAACGGTGACAGCTGTCACCATTCGACTTGTCACACCAAGTGTACTTCCCTTCCTTAAATCCATCAGTAGCTGGCTCACGCTGAGTCTTTCCCTTCCCCTTGTCCTTCTCCAACCATGCTGAATTACCAAACTCGGACTTGATGATGTACTCGCTATTTGCAGATCCAATTAGAGTAGATTTGATTTTCGTGAGGTCAGGTTCAGTTTCCTGAGCGAGAATGCTGGTGCGGATGGCATGATAAGAAGAGTCGAGGCGGCGGAGAAGGTGATCACTGATAGTAGTGTCCGAAACAGTTTCACCAAGGTTCTTGAGCACCTGGAAAGCAGTAGTGACAGCCTGAATGTAGATTTCAATAGGATGGGAAGTATCGTGTTCAACAGCATCAATATTCTCACGAGCACGGATGCGGCGGCCCATCATTGATTTATTGTATGCTGCTTTGAGAGTAGACCATGCAGCAGCAGCAGATTTGATGCTCTTGATTCTGTAGCGATGCTCGGGTTCCATAGAAGCATAAATATATGCAACTAGAGCTTTGTCCATTTTCTCTTCCCCTTCAGCAACTGTTCCAGATGTCACCCAATCAGCTCCAACACCCATGAAAAACATCTCCATGTTTTCTGCCCATTCCATCCAATTGTCATCACCAAGTTTGGCGGATTCAGCAAGGGCCTTTGAAAGAAAAGCTGAGATAGCGGTGGAATTGGTAGAGGACATGATGTCGAACGAGCCAGCCTAAGGGACAGTGGTTGTGGTTGAGGAAAAAATGTGGGCACGAGGCAACCGCGGAGAACGTGGTGGAGACTGAACAGCGATCCGACAATGCGTCCAGCCAGCGGTTACATGTCAAGAAAATAAATAAGTAAAAGAAAGTTGTGAGGTTGTGAATGAGATGCGCAGGGTCACTCGGGGCCCATAACCTGTTGAACGGGTCATTGCCAAGGCCAGGAATGGAGAGTGCGAGCACGTGAATGTAAACTGAGGAATGAGTCGAATGTGAGTGTTTGTGAGTGCAACCGCCGTCAAAGAGGGCATGGTCATCAAAGACAGAAAGAAGTGGCCATGCAGGGCCAGTACTGGCTTGACTCGGCCAGTGCGGGGACACGACAATAAGTGTATTGAAGGTGAAGAGTACAATATACGTAACTACGAGTTATGCACAAAAGTATTTGTACATATTAGTATTTAAGGTGTCCATGCAGCCTGGTACTGTAACAGTCAGATGATTTGAGAACATGGCAGGGCTTAGTGCGGTTCGTGAAAGACGTCCAATGAGCTTTGACGTCGTAAGAAGAAAGAAAAACAATAAGCAAGGAGGAAAAATTTGTACCGGGTCCAAATGGGGAGAGCTCGGTAGAGCCGGTCCCATGTTTATTGCTTGTATACCAGTGACAAGAGGGGAGGTGGGTGGGTAATAACAAAATATACTACGTTGCAGTACTACGAGCGTTGAGATTCGGGAAGTAAGTAAGTAAGTAGGAAACCCACCTAGGGAGTAAGCATTGAGGTTGGAAAGAATACCAATGTCTCAACTCGCTCCCTAGTGGGTGAGCACGTGAGTCCTGCGACTCTGTGCACATTGGCCTCATGAAAGTTTTACTTTAACACAGCCAATGAGCTTTGACGTCATAAGAAGAAAGAAAAACAATAAGCAAGAAGGAAAAATTTGTACCGGGTCCAAATGGGGAGAGCTCGGTAGAGCCAGTCCCGTGTTTATTGCTCGTATACCGGTGACAAGATGCGGCCATTCCCCTATGACGTTGAAAAACGATTGAGTGAAACGATTAAGGGTTGTCGCTGGCATACAGTATTCATCGACCGGTTGCAATCGACAACTGTAATCGAGGTTAGTAGTCACTAAGCAATGTGCTCAGGTGACATTACCTCAGCTAGTCTTGGCATATTGTCTGCATGTGCATGGACGGCTCAGAGACCACAATGAGTTATTGCTTTAGCAACAATATTAGTGTCAGAGACACCAGCTTCTGCGAGGAAACAGACCTGAGGCAACCGTGTTGTAAAGGGACAATGATTACCACTCTATTGGCTCACTCCATCTGCTCAGCGCAAGGGCGTGTAAGACAATGGGATGTTTCCTGATATATCTCTGGAAGGCGTCTGAGGACCAACGTCCAGCTGCCTGGATTACAGAGGGTGGTGCTCCGATCTCAGCAAGGAAAGTTGCACCTCCGGCACGTAGAGATTGTCCAGCAATATTATTATCGAAGAAAGCTCGCAAACGGCGGATGAAGAAAGATTGGGTGGGTGACGATCCGTCCTCTCGGAGTCACAGCTCACGACAAAGTGGAAACTTGGAACTGCGGCTGTTCTAGTACCGTATAAATTGTCGCCGTGGGTCCAACGTGTGATGAGTTTTCCAAATATAGACCAGATTTCCTTCAAAAAAGGCATTGGCCTTGTGTGTCGGTAAGAGGAAAGAAAAGTGATCGTATGCAATGTTGACAGAGCACGACATAGTAGTCTTTCGATAGTCTTGTAATGCTACGTCATCTGGGCAAGTCATCTCACCAAGACGCAGAAGGCCATGGAAGCCGGTGGTGAGCATGGCAATGAAAAGTAGGTTGTCGTGGGAGGGGTTCAGACTATAATGAGTGATAACTCGTACAATGTCTTCATGAGTCAACGCGTGCTTTTGCTGGGTTGCAGACGAGAAACATTTTTTCGAACCTGATAATGTCTTTTTCACGAGAGGGGAATTGCGTTCGCTGCAAACGTTTGGGAAGTAAATTTCGAGTTGGTTGCTGAAACAAAGTCAAGTATGGTTAGCCTTACAGTCACACTAACAGAACCAGATCAATAATCGATTCTAGTACTACGAAGTATGACAGTAAAATTGGCTGCCTTATGTAAGGCAGCCAGCATGTATGTAAAGTAGTAATAACTAATTAATATAAGTGTATATTAATTAATTAACTAAAATATAATATGTTACATGCCCCTCTTTGAGACTGGTAATCAGTCTCAATGTAAAGAGGGACAATTTGTCCGTGTCACTAAGTAGATCAATGTGGAGGCACTCTGGTCCTCCACGGCTCGAAAATGTCCAGGTCATCTGTCAAAAAATACAACGCCGACGTTAACCAACAGTATGAATTGAAAAAGAGATGAGCCGCCTACAAGGGTTACACAGACAGTGGACGCGACAACTCACGGACTGTATCGATCCTCATCTCATTGTCGGTGTTAACCGAGGATGATGAGGCGATGGGGCCTGACGATGTTGAGGCTGTAGGAGCCTGAACTGACGTTGAAGGGTGAGACGGAGAGGGGGGATATGGCCTGTGTCAAGAGCGGCATTGCCATAAGTCTCGACGGTTGGGGTTCATCCCCACCGAATAATATAGTCCACTTTCAAGGTACTCATGACCTTGATCGGATTCGTGGGCGAGTAGGGCGTGAAGACAAATCATATCATCGTCAGTGGGCAGTCGCCAATCATCCCACCGCGTGATGGCTGGGGGCTCTCCATAGATGTCCAGTCGACGATGGCGTTCATTGTCGACCTCACTGAACTGGTCAATGGAGGCTGTGGCCGCAAGGAATTGATTTTCAAGGTAGACCATGCCAAAAGTATAGGCGTGGTCTACCCACTCTAGAGGTACGCGGTTGGCTATCATTGCACAAAGCACGTCAGCATCGGTGATGTTGACGGCACTAGCCACGTCGAAATATGGGGGTCGGAACTGGACGTCAGTCCAGCTCATGGGTTCGAAGGGGGTACTAGGGTTGGCGGCATCGTAATCAGCAGCCGCCTCACGATACAACCCGGGACGCGCCAGAATCAAGGCCAACAGCCTTGCAAACCGTCTGCGAGCTCTTCCCAAAGGGGACAATCCACACGTCAAGGCGTGGCCCAGGAGAGTACGCCAGTGAATGCGATACGCTTGATCCACTGCAATGCCGTACACCAAATTCATCATTCCTGGCCGACAGAAGTAAAGTACGTTCTGTGCCAGCTTGTCCAGATCAAAGGTGAAATGTACACCTTCAGAATCAAACCTGGAAAGCGTAAAAAATGGTCTTCCGGCTCGGTCCTTCCATCGCAGGTACCTGTCTGGGGTCGGCATGACCGCGATGTTCATGTGATGGGATGATAGATCCAGAGGGGGTGAAATGTGCTCATACTCTGGTGAACACACCAGAGTCATCGTCCTATCCCTCACCAACGTATAATAGTTAATACTGATGCGCTGAAACTCATGCAACAGATAATAGGCCTCAGTGTGTAGAGACACTGATGTGAACTTGTTCTGCAAAAGCTCATAAAGCTTTTGCAACTGCTGGGGATTCATCGGGAATCCCCTCGGTGCCACACGGTTCAACTCCTTCGAGGTATGGTAATACCTCTCTCCCTTCTCTTCCTTGTGCGTCTTCGCGGCCAAGGCTTCATCACTCACAAAAACTGTATTGGTGAGCCGGAAGTAGTAAAAATGACGGTCGAGTGCCCCACCATAGAACCAATTGGACCGCTCCACCGACGTCCCGCTGACAAACACACCGAGGCCATCAGGAATACGGCCTGTGGCCTGCTCCTCCCGGTCTTTATCAACCTTTGCCTGCCGGATGGCCTCGTGCTTCCTCCGAGCCTCCTTCTTGCATTTCTTGTCTAAACGCACTCGGCATTTAGCGGGGGTTTCTCCTTCCAAGGGGGTCTCGTCTGATGACTCCCCATAATCACTCCCATCGCTCAGTCCATTCAGACCGAGCGCAGCCAACGTTAGGAGTCGCCCTTCGACCTCGGCATCCGTCCTCATGTCCTTTATGGGGACCGCGGACGCATACGCCCTCAGTGGTGCCTCAAACTGCACCACTGCTCCAAACCGCATCACTACTTTGTCTGCTCCTCGCAGGACATCTGCTCCAAACTCCACTTCTGACAGGACCACCTCATCCTGCCGCTTCGCCCCTGACTGCTGGGAAGGTGCATGTGTTGACGAGGACAGTCCTCGTAAACTATTGTCAACCTCCACGAGCTCGTCATGTAGCTCGGCTGGACTCAGAGTGAGTTCTCCAGATTCCCGCACCCCAACTTCCGGTCCTGCATCATGCGCTCTGAGGTGTTTTGCCTCAGGTTGCTCCTCCGATGACGACGGACGCTTCTTCATAGCATTCATGAAAGTTTTAATCATATTGTTGTTACACTGTTGCAGCATAACGATCTCATCAAGCAGACCCGTAATCACCACCTGAGCCACCGGGTCTGCCAAAAACGCGGACTCCAGTGGCACTCGCTGGCTGGCAGATATGAGACGTCTCCAGACTGCCTCTGCCTGAGGGTCCAACACCTCTGACAGCGTCCCAATCTCCTTTCCTTTCCCTTTCTCTGCGTACGATAATCGCCGCGGAGATGGTGCACGACGAGGTGATGGAGATGCTCGTCGGGGCGGTGTTCGAGGTCGGGGTTGACCTCGAGTCTGCATCCTTGCTGACAGTTTGTCCTGTCTGCGCCCTACTACATCCCGAGGCCCACCTACTTGTGCCCCGGTACTCCTCGGAGGCGATCGCCTCCGGTCTCTTCTATACGTCTCTCGTGGGGGCGGCGTCCTCTCTCGTTGTCGTTGAGGTTGCACCACCTCGCTCTTTCCTGGCTGTTGACGCCCCGTGTCGTCGTCCACGTCCATGGGTGCTACCTGTGGCGCAGTTAGTGCTTTCTCATCCGAAAGGAGTGTACTTGCACTCTGCGTCTGCGTCTGCTGCATCGGCATTTGCATACCCCACATAACCTGTCCTCCCATCTGCTGTCCAGGACCAGCTGGTCCTGGGAAGTATGGCATCTGGAAAAACAGCGGATAAAACTGCAGAGATTGTCCAAATTGGGCTGGGTTCTGCCCAAACTGGGACACCACTGGATACGACGCCACAGTTGGCATCGTTACAGGCTGCTGAACATTTTGCTGGGGGCGATCCCCCCCTCCTCCAGAACCCTGTGGGTTCTGAGGCTGCTGCTCACTGGTTGTACGCTGGTAAGGGTACGACATGGTAATACAAAAATGTCGACGTCTCGGTGGGAAAAAACACACTAAATTCCCCATCATCAGGTTACATAACCTGATCTGAACGCCAACTCCACATCACGATCTGCATTATCTCATCAGATAGATCAATCTCCATCTTATCTATCTGGAACAACCGTGATCCGATCTGGATCAGACACTCAGTCGATCCGAGCTCCGACTGATCTGGCCTACATCTTATCACTGCCATCAACCTAAGCACGTGAGCGCTTAGCAAGCTGATTTGGGCGCTTCACACCCTGCAGTTCTAAGTACCAATCCAGCGCTGCCAACTTGGCACAAGTGTGATACGACTCCCATGTCGTATCACCCGCACTCCATCGTACCTCAAATTCGAGGTGCGTTCCTCCCTGCCACCGATGGCCCAGAATATCCTTGACGAACCATTCCTGTTTGTCACTGGCACCAAAGTCATATAGCTCGGGCGTCACCCGATTAGGGAACATAGCATCATCGCTTGCATTATATCGCCTAAGTAACAATACATGAAACTTAGGCACAATCCGACGTGCTTGCAGAGCTGCAGGCAGCTCCAGAACATAGTTCGATGTGCTTGGTTCCGCGACCAAGACTTTGTATGGTCCAATGAATTTTGGACACAACTTCCTCACAGATTCAAGTTTTCCATCGACAGGTATACTAACGTCCCAGGCGTTAGCTCTGGTTCCTCACTCCGCCTATCATTTGCATGGCGTGCCTGTATAACACACACGGCAATGATAGCGTTGTGTGCATTGGCTAGATTCTCCAATGCTTGCCATGCAAAGTCCTTCACCCCCTTGTGAACAACTCCATCCGTCCGTAGTTCGTGCAGCATGGAGGGCATGTACCCTCCATTGAGCTTGAATGGTGCATATTTCATAGTCTCTGACACACTTGCGTTGATCGCGAACTTGGTTAGCGGTATCCTATCTACCCAGTCACGTTGGTCTGGTTGGACCACCGTACGAAAGATCTGAGCAATACTTCTATTCGCTCGCTCTGTCTGTCCATCCGTCTGTGGATGAAACGATGTAGACATGAGCAACTTAGCTCCCAAGAGCTTGTGGAGTTCTCGCCACCAATGAGACATAAACTTTGCGTCTCGATCGCTCACGATCGAACTTGGAAGGCCATGTAGCCTTACAATCTCCTTCAAATAGAGCCAGAATAATGCGGACGCAGTAATGGTTGTGTGCACCGCCATACTAGTCATTCAGCAAATAACCACCCAAAGGTAGTTATAGCCTTTGGACTCGGGGAATGGACCAACAAAGTCCATCCCAATGGAGTCCCACGGCTTCGTCGGGATGGGCAAGGAATGCAACTTCCCTGCTGGCTTCCTATTGCTGGTCTTCGACTGCTGGCAGACCTCGCAGGTCTGGCAGAACTGCATCACTTCTTTCTGCATCTGAGGCCACCAGTACCATTGCCTCAGGTATTCCAGTGTTTTGTTGGTCCCAAAGTGACCAACAACCTCATGCACTTGAGTGACGACCTGCGTGATTAATGTTTGGTCGCGTGGTAAGCACACCATGTCGTGCCCTCGAACATTCGTTATCCGGACCAGTCCTTTCTCATCCACGCTGAAGCGTGGGTGGGAGTTTGCATTCTGCTGGATTTCTGTGTAGAACGCATCGCGGCTATAGCCCCTCAGTACCTTCCGGAGGTACTCATCGGTTTGAGGAACAGGAGGGTTACGATACTCTCCTGTAGGCGATAACGTGTCAGCGAGCGTAATGTCGTGGCCATATGGTCCACGACTGCTCCCAGTCTCGTCCTGGCATGGCATTGTCGCCTCCTTTGGCTGAGCCTGCTCTAATTGCTCAGCTTCTATGTCTCGCCCCTTTTGCCGCTTCTGCAGTCGTCGACTGCGTCGCAACTCGGTTGCTTGCATAGCCCGGAGCTCGACCACATGCTCCTTCACCTCTCTGTAGTGATGGTACGGAAGATCATTGCCCTGCGGATTGATACAAATATCCGCATTGACATAATCATGCGTATCATGGTGTTCACCAACTCTATCGCTCTCGAAATACCTCGAGAGACAGTCAGCTACCTTGTTCAGTTCGCCTTTGACATATGTGATGTCAAAGTTGTAGCAAGACATATAGTCAATCCACCAGCGTTGCTGGGGGGACAACGTTGCTTGAGTCTTGAAGAACTCAAGTGCTTTATGGTCTGTAATGATGTGGATCTTGTATCCCATCAATTTGTCTTCCCACTTAAGGAGTGCCTCAAGTATCGCCAGCGTTTCGAGTTCATGGACCGCATAATTCTGTTGGGCCGAGGTGAACTTCCTCGACATGAACCCAGCCGGTCGACAATTCTGCCAGGAACTTCCCTGGCCATACATTGCACCTACTCCGGTTTTTGAGGCATCACAGATGAGCCAAATCAGCTCATCACATCGGGGATCTATGGGATGAATGACTGGCATCTTTGAGCAGATCCTCTTGATCATCTCAAAACAACGTTGGTGTATAGGCCTCCATATGAATGGAGCTCCGTTCTGCATGATGGACATCAAAGGTCCAGTATACACTGTAATATCAGGCAGACAGTTGCCGATATAGTTCACTAGTCCCATGAATCTTTGCACATCGTTATAGTTACGAGGCACACGCCATTTGCGTATTCGATCGATTTTGTCCTGGTCAGGGTGAATACCCTGACTGTCAATCTTGTGTCCAAGGCAATCTACTGTCTCAGCATATAGTTCACATTTCTTCCACTTGAGGTACAGCAGATTAGACCTCAGTCACTCGAAAATAACACGAAGATGCTCTTCGTGTTCTTCAATTGAATCGGAGTATATGAATATGTCGTCCAAGTATATATGGACGAACCTCCCAATAACATCCCGGAAAATGGAGGTCATCAACCTCTGAAACGTTGCAGGAGCATTACAATCCCCTATCTGCATGATGTTGCTCACATATGTTCCCGTGATCGACAAGAACACTGTCTTCAGGATATCAGACAAGCGAATTCTCACTTGCTCATAAGCATCCGTCAGGTCAATTTTTGACCTGAACTTTGCTCTTGCCACATCCTCTCAAATCACTTCCTGATCCGGAAGTGGCATCACGTCCTTTACGGTGTTGTTGTTGCGTTGGCGAGCATCCAATGCCATTCTCAATGTACCATCTTTCTTCGGAATGCACAATAGCGGAGCAGCTTGGGAGGCCGGTTGGGCCTCCCACCAGTGGGCTCTCAGGTACCGATTGGTCTTGTCTCGGAGCTGCTGCTGTAGCGCCATTGGACATCGCGGCAAATGATATTTATACACCTTATTCTCATCAATAAGGTTGATTTCATGATTGACCTCACACCAAGGAGGCAACTCCTCCTTGGTTCCATTCAGAATATCTCCAAATTCCTGCTGCCACTGCGAGCGTAGGTCCGGAATGTCCTCCTTTGTAAAACCACTAGTTTTACCTTTGCCCTTCTGGTCCACATCCTTCCGTGGACGCCCGGACAGCTTTGCTTGTATGGCTGGGCAGCCATACTTCTCTCTGAGAGCAGTAATCCTCAGCTCACTGTCATCCGGCGTGTGCAGTCGCACAGGCACTTTCTTTTTGCTTCTCCGCGACGTCACAGACAGTCCGTCAAAGAATACCTCACTCGGTGGCGATATCTCATCATCACTAGCCTGACGATATGACTCCTCCTTTGGCGTCCATCGTGGTCCATTCCACGCATACATCGATGCCACTAGCTCATTCCACTCAGCAGGCATTCGTGGATCAAACACCCATTCAAACGTGGGATGAGGAACCGGTTAATCCCAGATTGACCGATTCATATGTGTAGAGGATGCCTCGTCCTCCATCAGTCCTTGTTCGTCACCCATTACTAAGTCCTCGACCTTTACTCGTGACAACATTGGCTGGCACTCTGTGCTTGCCATGTGCTGAGGCCACTTGTCCTCAGGCTTACCCTGCCTTTCACACTCCATCTTGGGGCTCTCCCCCCTCTTCAGAGTACGTTCGTACTCTACAGCTTCGCTCTCCAGCATCAACACAGCAGGACTATCCATTGGCAAGCTCGCACAAGCTTGCTCCTCATCCTCTCCATCCTCCACTGTAGGCAGTTTCTTGTCTCCGCCTAGTCAATGTTGCCTGACTAGCACCTTCTTCTCCGTGGCGCGGTGTCAATGGAGACGTCCATCGCCATTATCTATGGTCACTCGCACTGCAGGAATGGTGGTGCCATCCACCACTATCTCATTCTTCGCGAAGTCAAGCACAACCTTGTGCTTCCTCATATACAGCGTGCTTATAATCATGTCATAACGATCAAAATTCGCCACGTCAAGGTACTCTTTCGTCCTTGATTTTGCACAGGTGATACTCGCCTGCGTACCAAACTGTACTGCAGCTCGGCTGCCCACAGTACCCAATTGAAGGAGTAATGGCTCCTTCAATTCACTCACAGAAATATCATGCACTTGGCAAAACTGAGGTGTCACCCCAGTAGTCGTACTACCTGAATCTCACAATGTCCACGCCTTGTGGCCATTCACTTCAATGTACGACGCCAGACACTTCTTGTCTTTGCGCTTCAACACTGGCCATACCAGCTTCTCCGGAGCCTTGCGAAGGTGTACTTTATACACCTTCACATTGGCTGCTCCAACTGGTCGGTCTAGTGCGCTGGCCAGGTAGTCCGTCAGAGCTCCCATGAATTCTGAGTCTGACTCCTGGGCATAATAGTTGTTGTCATATACGTCAACCTCAACGTACTCGTCATCTGACAACTCCTCTACCATAGAGGCGTTTTCATCCTCTGGTGCATCAGGGCTGAGGTTCTCCACCTCTTCGTCTTCCACATCAGGTTCATTTCCCGAGTCTATCCCTTCAGCATCTGGGATAGCCATGTGCGCCGCCCATACATATGCACGTGGCTTACCCATAGGCCGCGCACCGCCCACTGGACATGCATTCGCGAAATGCCCAGGCTGGCCACATTTGAAGCACTTATTCGCCACGAAAGGGCGAGCTGCTTCAAGCTTCGGTGGCCCAGTCGGTGTCGGCACTTTAGCCTCACCAGCAGTCTGATGCAGCTGAGCACCCTCTTGGCGCGAACCCCTCTGAACGTCCTGTGCTGGTGCATCCTTACGGTCCCCAGGCCGGTTGCTACAGAAGCATCGTTCCTGCCAAGGTGCGGCTCTCATCACAAACCTCAGATTCGTATTGCCCACCATCTCTTTTTGACGGGCCCAGAAGGTGCCTACCTTCCGAGGCTCGGCCTTGTTCACTGAACAAACCTTTGAGCTATGTAGCCCAAAGTGTCGTGCAATTTTGTAGGCTTGCTCGTAGCGCAACGCATGCGCTACGAACTCCTCAACGGTATTCACTTCGGGCGATAGCCCATCATCACAAATGAGAGACTCTCTCATTGCATCGGGTATCCCACGCAGGAAGGTATCAATCATTACCCAGTTGTCTGGGTAAATAGACATATTCTGTGCGTGGTCTATCAAGGTGTCATAGAAACCTTGAACACCCAATCGTTCGGTGTAGGACATTGCAATGAACGCCTCCCGAGCATCCTGCATGGTAGATGCACTTACAAACCGGTTATACAATTCAAGGATTACATCCTTGAACGTCCATTGCTGTCGTGCACGATTATAGTGCAGGACATGATGTCAAAACCAGGCCTTGGCCGGTCCGTCTAGGAACTCCGGGAGAACAAATACACGTTCTTGATCCAGACGATCCCCCCCATACTGGCATGCTGCCAGATGGTTACACACATCCATCGTCCAGTTTTCCAAGTCACTAAACTTGGACTCCCCTCTGTATGGTTGGATATGTTTCGACTCCGCCTTACGCGGTTTGATACCTTTGGGAAGGCGCAATGCTACGCTTACCACGTCGTCAATTATGCTACTGAGGTGTTGGTGCATGTTCTCAGTATACACCTTTGTTGCCTCAGTTATCCCAGGCATTTTATTCCTATCTTCTGCTGGAGGTACTACAGAGAATGCACGTACTGGTCGGTGACCTGTATAGTGCACTTTCCCCGCATCATTCCAATGCAGTGGGCTCTCCTGTCCCCCTAGCCCTTCTGTCACCTGTCTTTCAGGGACTCAGCTCGGATCCGCCATGGGCGGGTCCCCCCTCCTAGTGTCAGGCTGACGTGTTTGTTGGACATATTGCCTTCTCATTTCATCGATGGGCGTTATCCCATTGAATAAAATCCCCTGGTCATCTATCCAGGAGTGTCCCTGGCGTTTCAGGTCTTGGTTCCACATGCGCTGATAAGCTACCCTCTCCGCAAACTTATCAGCCAACGGCACTTGATTCGTCAGTGGAGTATTCTCCACTGATTCCTGTTTTGGATGATGGTGCCTTGTCCCCCCCATTTCGGGTAGGTTACTATCTACCACAGGTATGGTAGACACTGATTCAGCCGTCAACAGAGGTCTTCTTAGTTGACCTCTGAATACATTTTGTCTCTGTGCTGCTGTGAACCTTGCAGCGAACTGCTCGTCTGACTCTCCTGCTTGCTGGGGAGCATATATATTGCTCATCACCTCTTCCAGGTGGGGAGACAACTCTGGCTTTGCCACCAAAGGTATACTCGGAATCAAGTTTGCCCCCTCTGGGGTCGAGGCAGCTGATCCTCGATTAGCCTTGCAGTACATATATGCTTGGGCTTCCAGCTCAAGAATCTGGACATACAATGTAATGTATTCAACGGTATTTAATTGAGGTACATTATCACCTCTAGCCTGTATCAACCGTATGTGTTTTAGTACATACAGTCCTAGTCGAGCACGAGTGGTATTCTTCGTAATGCTAGGGTATCTTTTCCATAGCATAGCACACTGAACCTGAAGGGTGGACTCACTCCGTCCACTCTCCTCGTCATCGGAAGTTTTGTCTTCCCAATGTACTGCCAGTGTTCTTTGCTCAGGAATTGTTGTTTCCTGCAGCACTCCAACTCCCTGCTGACGTTGCGTCAGTGGAGTGGACTCAGTTGGCACTCTCCAACTGCCTGCCTCAGGCCTTGGCATCTTCCCCAGGAAGTACGACGAAGGTCTGCGACCTTCAGTTGGTTCCTGAGCGCTACTCCTGCTCTGGAACTGTCACCCAGACCTCCCAGTCTGCACAGGAAATTCATGTTCCCTGCCGGGTCACTGTTCCAGGTCTTCCACAGCTGCCCCTGGTCTCGCTGCACCGCTTGGCGCAGCTGTCGGCCACACTTCACTCCATTGCGTCCCTCCTGGCATCCCCTGAGGCTGCTGGGAAGGCTCGGCCTCTGTATAGTCTGACTAGGGATGACCCAGGTCAGTCACCGCAGATTGAGGATATGCCAACGACTGGTCGATGGTCTCACCATCGCGTGTTGGTTCAGCAGATTGATTGGTCTCCATCCAATCAGGCGTTGATACGTCTCTATTACTCTGGAAGCGTGCGTCAAAGCAATCACAGTCTAGGCTATTGGTCTAGACATGTAGTCTTTGTTTGTAGTATCAGAATTGAACCCGAAAGGTTCAAAAAAGTGAAACAAAGTCAAGTATGGTTAGCCTTACAGTCACACTAACAGAACCAGATCGATAATCGATTCTAGTACTACGAAGTATGACAGTAAAATTGGCTGCCTTATGTAAGGCAGCCAGCATGTATGTAAAGTAGTAATAACTAATTAATATAAGTGTATATTAATTAATTAACTAAAATATAATATGTTACAGTTGCATATACCGGACAGGTAAACAGCAATGGATTTTGGGTCGATATGGTGGGACATGTACGCAATGTAGAGGGATAACGTGTCAGCAGTGGGTTTTGTGTTAAGATGGTGAAGCTTTATGAAGTTGAGGTACAGTAGGAGTTGAGAGCTGAGCCGTAGCATTGAAAGGTAGCATCGTTAATGCCGTAACCAAGTGCAATGGAGCGTTTTCTAATCAAACGCTCCTTCGACCAAGCAACCCGGCAAGGTTGCCTGGGTTTTACAGTGGGTATGATCATTTTTCTATTGCCCCCAGCAGATCTCGAGGGGGTACGAAATTGTAGATGGTGATTGTAGGGTGCAAAGCTCTGACATCTTCAAACCTATGCCTAGACAGGAGGTCTGCAGTAACGTTCTCCACTCCTGAGATGTGGAGAACTTTGAGTCTGTGGCCCTGCTCTAAAAGAATATCAACTGCAAACTTGAGCAGAGGGTTATAAAGAGGTTGAGCATGCAATGAATTGAAAATGTCAACCGTGTTACTGTTATCGGAGTAAATTGCGATTTGTTGGGGTGCACTCAGAAATGAGTCAGCGTGATGCAAAGAGCATACTATGGTCAAAGCCTCAAGGAAGAAAATGAGATCTGGAGGAGTGTTATTTCCTACCGGGCAATAATACCCACGTAGCAAATGTGGGTACCAGAAAGCTAGACCTGTTGGGCATGCATCACACTCAACGACAAGATCAGCATTGGATAGTTCTCAGGCTTGAGCGCTCAGAAGAAGTGTGCCATTGCAGCGCTTGAAACGATCCGCTCCCCAAATTAGATCAGCTCTCATGCTCGTGTTGCACCAAATTCTCGCATTCGGATTATCTGGAACCGAATTCAGTTTTGCATAGACGTTTGAAAGACATGGGGCTAGTAGTGGGAAAACATTGAGTCCCTAATTCACCCATCCGGCCAGCCGTTGCCATTCTCTTTTGGTGTAGTGAGTGGATCTTTTTTTGCTGTACGACGTAAAGCAACAGATTTCTTTGACGAGATCTTGTTTGGCCTCGGGAGGAAGTGTTATCGACATAGCATTGGGGTCTACCAAAATATCAATAATGGTTAGTGGAGAGCCAAAAACCTGTTTCTGTTGTTTATGGGGTATGCCGAGATCATTCCATAGCTGCAGGAGATTGACTTGACTTTTTGGCATGGACTGCTGGTACGGCTCGTAGAAAGATAGGTTGTCTTCATCATCAGCACCATAAGAATCGTCATTGAAACACAAAGGGTCTGATACCTCATATGAGTCCTGAGCGGACGAGGTTATAAGGCTGTTGACAGAACCCCAACAGTTGAGAGAAGCACGTCCACCAAAGCAGTTGCAACAATCAACATGACGTGAGTTGTCAATTGTCACTATTTGCTTTATCTGCCAGCGAGGGTGCATTGGAATCAATTGGTAAGCATTGGCGACATCGGACTTCCACAAAATCAAGTGTCAGTTGCTTGTACGGTGGATCTTGAGTAGTTGACTCCCTAAGTGCTTCATATTATCCATAGGAAAACCACTGATATCCTCGTATTTTATCATTGAATTCAGAGAATGTGTGCTGGCAGATTGATTGGTAACCAGACGGAGATTGGATGACTTCGGTTTTGGCACAGCATGAATGGGGGA
>QGOA01006716.1:0-10596 GCA_003313075.1 Termitomyces sp. MG16
CGTAATACTCTACTCAATGATTATAGCGTCGTTGACGCTGACGGTAATACGGCTGAGTCCGTTACACCGGTATTGTGGGTGCTAAGAAATAGCGCCCGTTGTTCTTCCATAAATCGTCCTGTTGGTCGGAAGGGTGGTGGATTCGGATTAAGTTCGGGAAGGGTAGCTAACGGATCGCCAATAATTTTTTGCTCAATGCAAAATTCCTTGGGCACGCTACTCACTACCGGTTTCGTTTTAAGCACTACCAGCTTGTATTTCTTTTTAACCTAAACCCCTTTGCACGTCGGGGTACTGTTGTTAGCAAACGTGTTATAAATAGAACTTGGGTTTCTAGTGAAACCAGATATCAAAGGCTCTTTAGAATCAGGTGTAGAAACGAAATAAGTGTCTGTCAAAAGATTTTCAGTAATATCGGACGTGGTGAGGTATAAGTATGATAAAGCTTCGCTAGTAAGCAAAGTAGAAGAGTTCAAAACTTCAGGGGCTAAAGGGGTATGTGATATAAGGGTTACTTGCCCAGTCCGATGATTATAGTCCAAAAGAAGCGCTTCATCTCCATGATTCTCATCACTCATTTCCTCGATGGCACCGGAAAACACTCGCAAGGATTGTCGCTAACATAAGGGCGCTTCCTTGGCCCTGGCTTCTGGAATTTTCCTTGGAGGAATGTCGGTACCGTTCTCCTGACCCCAGAGTTAGGGTCGCTAATAGTTAGCGTTGTTTCTTCTTCAGACGTCGTCTTTACCACAGATCTTGCTAACACGTCGAATGGCCTTCCCAAGAGTAAGTCGTACGCCGGTGACCTAAGTATGTGAATTTGCAAATAGAATGTAAGGTCGCCAATAGCGCATGGCACGTTCCGGGCCATTCCCAAGGATCGGTCAATGGTTCCGTTAGCGCTCTGCATATTAAGGATGATGGTTGGGTCGTAAATGATGCCCAGTTCATTAGCTACGTCGGCAGCCATTGAAATAATTTGAGAGCTGCTATCCACGATAGACTCTATCTCGCTTTTTCCATCAACTGTCAACATGATCGAGCGAATCACGTGAGAGTCCTGGGCCACGGTTAGAATAGCTGGATCGTCGCTGGATCTTAGTGATTTGAGGTAAGTTTCGACCGGGTCAATAGACATAGCCTCTTTGGGTGGCGCGGCCTCTTCCTTGATTTCTGGTGCTACCGCCTCAGTTATGTATGCGAAACCAGGCAGCACGTCGTTGCATTCGTCTACCACCGTTACATTGTTAGCTATATTTTGTTGAGGGGTAACTGCAGTACGCATCTGATTTCTGACATCTGGCGCCACGCTGCATAACTCTCCTACCGAGAGCGTAACCTGACTTTGCATGATGCGATCAAAAACTACCTTAGACTTTTTCAGATCGTATATAGGCGCTGTGAGTCGATATCCCCCTGTAAGTTTATCTGGTGCTCCGAAGTTGCGATTGAGGGGTGGGGCGTAGTTACCCCCAAGGCCCACATAAGGATGCAGCGGCGGCTCCTTAGCTGTCGGCGCTTTAGTTGCTTCTGGTGCCTCGTCGTTAGCGTTTGAAGTTGAAGCTTTTGCGGGGTCTGTTGTTGCTCCTGAGGGTCTGTAGTCTTTTAATGGCTGCTTGCCCTTTCT
Organism: Termitomyces sp. MG16; assembly: GCA_003313075.1. Classification (NCBI taxonomy): domain Eukaryota; kingdom Fungi; phylum Basidiomycota; class Agaricomycetes; order Agaricales; family Lyophyllaceae; genus Termitomyces; species Termitomyces sp. MG16. The sequence continues at coordinate 1,628 of QGOA01006716.1, forward strand.
GATTTCCACCCCATTGAAGACCTGATTCTTTAGCGACTTCAACTCCCTTTCCAGGGTCTCAATCCTTTCTTCTCGTGACAACGTAGGCTGTTCACTAACGGCGTTCAGCTGCAGTACTTTGTGAATTAGCGCTTGTTGGGGGGTCGCTTCGGCTTCATTTGTTGCCGTGCTATTCAAGTTTCCCGTTGCTAAATTCCTGGGGTTTCGACGGTGCCATTCGTCAATACGTCCCTGGAAAGTCTTATGTTCAGGATAAAGAGGAATGTTAGCACCCAAAGGTAAGACTAGTTTCCCATCTATCCCACAGCGCGCTTTCCCTTGTCGCAAATACTGTTCAAGAATAGCGCATTGACCCCTGGTCATGGTGTGTCCTGCCTCGCCACAGAAATGACAAAGGCCCATCTGTACGTTACCTCTAGGTGCCGAGAGGCTAGTCGAGATCAAGGTCTCTAATTTATTCATGACACTAGCGACCGCGTTGTTAACGGCATTTTCCAAATCCTCCTTTTTGACGAACCCACTCCGATCATTGGCGGCGCTAGGAGCTGGTGACTCTAGTTTAGGTGCCATTCCTCTATGTTCCCCACCAGGTCATTGTAAGAGTATGCCCGTGTCCGTGCCTTTTAAAACCCACTTTCCTGCCTCAAAGACTTTTTCTATGTCGTAAGGTTCCTCAGGGTGATGGTCGTGCATAATGATCTCCAATCGCCGCACGATCTTAGTCCACAACAAAGTAGGGAAACCCTGTTGGAACAAGTGTCGTTCCTCGTTTCCATACAACTTCCCATTCTGGACGAGCCACCTCGCTATCCGTTGGAAATCACGATAATAAGTTGATAATGCTCCTAGAGTATAGATTCCTGCCGCAAAAGTGTCCTGTACTAGCTTCTGAATTTCCATTACCGTATAGCGTGTAGCTTCCTCAGCGCTGGGATATAAATGGATGATAGCCTTCTTCCATTCATTATAGGTAAAAGGCCTTCGCACCGCATCATTGGTAAGTCCCTGAAACTCTTTTAAACCCGTCCATGATTCGGCTGTATCATATGAGACGTATCTGGTGGCATATTCCTTTATTTGAGTATCGTCTGTCACATGGCAGTCACGTAGTAAATATTCCAACTCCTTGAAATACTGTGTTAGCTCGCGGGGCTTCGTTTCGTCCCATTTTGGCGACGAGAAATGGTTTCTGGGTGGCATGCACTGGTTATTCGGCTGCTTCATGTCGGCGGAGAAGTGTGTCGACGTAGGAAGGGTAGTGGTACTCGTGTTACTTGGAGTCAATGTAGTGGGTACGGGTTCAGTTAATTCTGAGTCGCTAGGTTCTGGCGATAACAACCTAGATAACTCTTCGAGAGGAGTAAGTGGCGTATGGTTTTCGCCTGCTAAGTACTCAAACGGTCAGGAAAAAGGGAAAAAGCTTTCTGCTAGGCTGTCAGGGGCGGCCTCAAGCTCCTGGTCCAAAGTCTGCCTGGGTAGCGTGCCTGGTAAGTGTGGTGAGTCGGTGGTACTTGGTTCAAATGTGCTCTCCAACAGGAGGCGGTGCTGTCGTTAGGCTCGAGTTTCCGGCGGAATTCTGTCTCAGAAGAACCCCTCACGGTGGGCTCCAAAATGATGACGCCAACTGTGGTTGGATGCACTGGACAGATATGCAGTACAATGCCGTCTCCAGCGCTTGGCATGCGTAGTTATGAGGAGTCCCGACAGAGTCCCGGTGTGCTTGAGCAAAGGTGTTAAAATGACGCACTAAATGATAGCGCTTTGTGTGCTACCTGACAAACGGTAAGCGTCGTGGTTACCCAAAGATATAGAAGACAAGGTGAATAGCACAGCGTAATGTGCCCGTAGGTGGCACCGTAAACAACAAAGACAGGATAAACGAGGCTAGCACCCAACTTAGTGACAAAGTTTGAGCAAGCTAACACGATTTGAACGCTAAGGGTAACTTGGGTGCTCAAGAGGTTACGATTTGTTGCTATTTACATGCAATGTAGCTATCTTATATACTGTGTGCTACCGTGTTTGCCAAGGTAGAAAGTCCGTCTGCGGCGCTACCTCCTAGCGCCTCTCCTCGTGGTTCCCTCCAACAGTGACCTGTCAACGGCAACCTTTTGCACATGGTTGACGGCGACCAACGGCATTATGACCCCCGGCGACTAACGGCGACTCTATATTGACTTAGAATTTATACGGGCCTGCTCACTTTTATTATACTCCAATTGGTCAAGCAGTTCCTGGGTATGGTCGGAAAATCCTCGACAGACGCCATGAGCGCTAATGTCAGCGCTACTCATTGTATTAGTTCCTGACAAGTCTAGCCGTCGGTTATAAGTATATCCTGCATCATCGATATTGATCCCTTTAGACTTCTGATTGAAGTGCGTCGTCGAATGGCAGTGACTACTGCTGTCTCCTTCTGGAAGTGATCGGGGTTCAGTTAGAGTCCCTTCCTGCCATCGTGTTAGCGCTGTACATCCTGAGCCTCCTTTATCCATAGTATAAGTAAATGGGGTGTACTGAAGGCCTGGTAACTGGTGACCAAGTAAAATGGATAAGTCCTGTAATAGCGCGACAGAGCTAAGGCTGCTCTGTACTCAAGCCGGTCACTAGAGTCTCCAGTGTGTCAAGTGTCGGTTGGCCTATAATGTCCCTTGATGCACTCAGCCCGAGTAGAAGCCTATCAGCGACTGTGACATCCAATGAGAAACGCAAAGCGGTAGAGGTAAGTTTAATGATTGTCTTGCATGATATTCTTATAGTTAAGCTTAAATCATAATCAAGGCCAAGCCACAGTGTCAAGGATGTTCTATTGTCTACCGGTTTCTCAAAACACCGAGATGTAGTGCCTGTACAAATACAAAAAGAATGCCAGATATTGAAAGTATGTGCTTCAACTCTTCAAGCAATCTCCGGAGACCTGAAATTTGGTTATTTAGGTGATGCTGTGCTTACCAAAAGCCTTCTTGAGCATTCTGTCGAACATCATGAATCAGCGTCAGAGTATTGAATCAATCAACCTTCAAGGCGGCCAATGAATTCTGCCCTTCAAGTGGCTCACAGGGCCAAAGAAGCGCTTGCCACTATTAAAGCACAAGTAAAAGGCAATACCTTTACTGTTCAAATGGCACTGTCCATCTTCTCTCGGAATGGAACTGCGGCGAGAAAGGTGTTGATATTTTTTTGTTTGAATCTCTTTAAATACTCATCTCCTTACACCAGGTCCAAATTCTCCCTCTACTCAAGAAATATAATGAGTCAGAATCGACTGCTAACATGTTTGAATATGCAAAAATTGAACTTAAGGCGGCATTTCTTAGATCACCACCTTCTCATCAATTTTGATCAAGCCAGCTTGATTTTAAGCAGTATATTTTTTATTGATGTTGTCATTTCATCACTCAATAATCTACCCAGACCAACGTTTGGAGTTGGAGCAAACAAGGTTCATCAACTTGAATACAAGATCAGGAGTGATATAGAGACTGTTGAGGTTTTCTTCAACTCTTTGAAAAGTGCAGGGCATCTGGGTGATGCAGATGTTAAATCAAAGACGATCCCTCTTCGAGTATTTGTTTACCATATTGTTCCTGTGAGTCAATAATCTATTATTTATCATAATTATTCACTAGATAGTGCTCTTCAGGACATCGATGATGAAGATGACATAGTTTTGGAGTCATATAAGTCCACATGCCCATTAGTGGCACCTTCAACTGTGCGCAAGCAAGGACTCGGTGTGAAGCGAAAGGCTTCAAAAAGTGAGTTGCAGATTTGACTCAACCTTTTTCATTTGACACATCTTGTTACTGTTGAAGTCTTTTGTCATCAGTACCACAATATACTAGCACATTTCGACCACAAAAAATTGCAATGGCTGATGAATTGGTTGATGTAGAAGTACAGTTTGACCGTTATCAGTTCATAGCTACTACTTTTACTGCGGATACAGAAGGAAATATCAATGAACATATTGGTATCAAGAAAAAGACCATCAAAATTGCTCATAACTGGCAGTCTCATGTCCTAGGAGGCCAATCGAAGGATGGATACCTTGTTAAAGGTTTGATGAAGTTTGTATTTTTAGTAAGTCGGTTTCTGTGGTACTCTTTATTCTACCAAGTCTTATATTATGTCCTAGGGCCATTTTGACAACAAGCAGTATGCAATTTTCCAGTGCAAGCCCATTGCCATGACACAGTCTCAAAACTTCATCGACTTGGCTGCTGAATTATGCCTTATGACGCTGGGACAGTACTTTGCAGATTCCTTCAAACGCAGAGCAGATGCACATGGAATCAACATCCAGAGTAAGCGACTTTGTCTATCAAACTTTATTTAACTATCTTGATACTTATCAGGCCTTCGATGGAATATTTCTGGTGCATTTCTCAGTTCAGTAACAACCGAACTCCTACCTCTACCTCAAAATGATGAGAAGGATACTAGAAGTCTTATCTTCAAAGAGTTTTTGGCTGCGCCCTTACTCTCCACCAAGGGTCTCTATACAGAAAGGAAATTCAGTGGCTGTGATGAAGCAGGTGATAACAGTGATCCTGTTGGCCGTGTTATTGATGCGTATGCACATCACGTCCTTATAGACAGCGGTGGCACTCTTTTGATGACTGATCTTCAGGGTATGTGATGCTCTCTTTCATATCTTCCTTATTCTCGAGGCTTACACTTATAAATATCAGGAGTTGTTGGCCCCAACAATGAAATTATTCTATATGATCCTCAAGTACATTCGTAAGTTCTATTCCATCCTTGCTTCTTATTTAACAACTTTATTTTAGGTCTCAGCAGAATACTGGGTTCTGGGACAAAGGTTTTGTAGCAATGAAGAAATGGCTAAGAGAACATAAGTGCAAGGCTCTCTGCCGCAAGCTTAAGTTGGACAACTGTGCTGTCAAGATCAAAGATGACACTAGGAGCAGCACAGACAACATTCATGGCCCACTGCGCCATGGCTTTCCTTCTCCTTCTCCAAAGATGGAAAGTCTTTAGCTAGTACTTAGTCAGATATTCTTGTTCATTATATACATGTTGTGTATTATAGTTTTCTTATTGCCTTTCGATTCACCTTTCCTCCTCTCTCTTAATATTTACATCATACACGACATACATTTGTTATTTGTATCTCATAAGAGCCTTCTTGTTCACTTTGGATGAGCCAATTTATTTTTCCAGGCTGCAGCATAATGCTGTGGCTGTTTGCGCTAATCCTCTTCCTTATCTTTTCTTTATCGTGCCTCCTTTCATAAAAGGTTATACATGCCTCACAGATCATTCCATGAACAACCGAGTCAGAAACTGAGCGAGAAGGGCAAAGCATTATGCAATACAGGTTACACACGCCTCACAGATCATTCCATGAACAACCGAGTCAGATATTAATGTTTATAGGGCAAAACATTATGCAATATAGGTGCGGAACACTCTACTTATAGATGAACCTTTGTCTTGTTGCTGATGAATTCATTTTAGTCATTGTTTACGTCAGTCTAGGCTACAGATCCTCAGAAAATCTGCCAGTTTGACATTGCCTGGAGGTGCGGAAAAGTCTACTTATAGCAAGCCTTTTGTTGACAATTTTGCATCTTGTGTTTTAGAAGTGTTCTTCAAACTTGTCAAGGATGCCTCATTGAGTAAGTTGAGACTTGTCCAGATCTTGGATTATGTCGACTAAACAGTATAAAAAGTTACAGCGGAGCTGTCTGTAAACCAGCACTTCTCACTACTTTTCACAGATGCTCTCTCACTCTCCTGTAACGCTTGCAATGGCCTCTATGTCTAGCTCAAATAATAATAATCCAGCTGGTAAGAACTAGCACAAGAATTGCTGTGAGCCTTATGCTTCTTGTTTTTATGTAACATTAATCTATCTGATGTTTTTATAGCCCCTAAAGATGATTCAACAGTCTGTGCTCTCATCAAAGGTTACTACAATCACAACATCACCAGTCGCAAGACAATTTCCAAGCTTCTTTGGACTGAATACAAGATTCAATTATCATATGTACCACTTTCATTATACTTCAACTCCCCAGTTAACTATTTTCTTGCTTTAGTAAAGCCTCTGTCACTCGTCGTGCCCAGAAAATGGGGCTAAAAGCTAGTGGTGCAATGACAGCATCTTTGGCAGATGAGGAAATACATCAGCTTGTTGCAACTCAGATGGCTTAGGATCCATCAGGCCATCAAGGTGTTAAAAGAACTAGAGAACTTATTGGACTTAATGCCTGCACATGCTTGACAAGGTATGTATTTATACTTGAATGATGTCAGTAGTTAACACTCCATAGGGCTGCCATTGATAGGGAGATGCGTATTCTTGATCCAGATGGGTTTGCTTGGCGTGAGCCCACTTAAAAAAAAATTCATCGAGGAATCTTGACTAGCATTGGCCCTCACCACAAATGGAGTGCTGATGGGCATGACAAACTTGTCAGTATTGGATTTGCAATATGGGGCTTATGAGATAAATGGTTGGGAAAGTGGTTAGGCCTTTGGGTTATTCCAAATAATCGTTTAAAGACAACTATTGCCTATCTTTACCTTTCTGTTGTTGCTGAACTTGGAGGTAGATATTTTGTCTCTTTATTTATATTGCATATATACTGAACAATATCCAGGTATGCCGCTTCAATCTTCTACTGATTGTGGATCAGAGACAACTCTTTTATATGGCTTTGCAAGTGCTCTTTGGTCAGATATATGGCTACTGTAATGTAACTTGCTGACTTTTAATGTTGCCATAGTGCTCACTTCTCTCCTGATATCAAGCTTGTTGAGATTGGGCTGGCCCACCGTTTCTTGAGGAGCACAGATAACATCACAATTGAAAGAGGTTGGTTACAGTTCCGTATCACATGGAGAGACAATGTCCATATTCATTGGGCTGCTGGTCAGGGGATCTATAATCCAGCTATACCAAAGCAGTAGTACGTGGATTAATTTTTAAATTACATTTTAACCTTCATGTAATACATCCTAGCGAACTTGTTCAGTGGCTCTGGCCAAAGCTCCTTCAGCAAGATCTTGATTTATGGAGGCAGAACCAGAATGATCTCACAGTTTGTACTAGCAAGGACAAGTTTTTGCCTTCTGGTATTTCTCCAAACATTGCCTATGCTCTTCATTCTAATTATAATGCTGACAATTGGTTGCAACCTGTTGATGTTAATATAGTGTGCTCACTTATGAATCAGATTGGAGGCGAGAACTTAGTCTGTTTTGTCTCTGTCGAGTATGCTACAAAAGTGCAGGGTGTTTTTGATAATCTTCACATCTCTTCACTTACATATGAAAACATTTGGTTTGTTTTTCAGTCAATGCTTTCTCATATGTAATTTTTGCTGTTATTACATTATATAGAACTGAACTGACATGTATATAATGAACAAGAATATCTGACTAGGTACTTACTAGCTACAGACTTGCTGTTATTACATTATATAAAACTGAAGATCTAGAATTCTTCTTGGCTTTCTTGGCAAGATGGCTGTGCGTAGTTATAATCTACAGCCTGCTTACTATAGATTATCAAACTTGTCGTAGTGAAACCTTTCTTGAACAAAGTTTGATAACACTATGATGAGGGATGAGGAGAAGCTCATCATTCATAAGGGGTGAATGTCTTACCCTTTTTGTAGAGTAATGATAAGAAGAGACTGAAAAGCGAGATAAATAAATAAGATTGTTACTCTGCAAAAAAGCTTGAACGTGAGGTGCATATGGTGAGAAAGTGAATACGTGCTCACCTGTGCTGCATGACATGAATGGGAAGAGAGGGAACAGCACAGTGCAGAAAGTGAAACTCTCCACCCTACTGTTCCCAAGTCGGCTTTCTGATGCTGAAACTTGATCATGTGCCCAGCAAATTCCAAGTCACATGTTCTAATCATATATTCTGGTTTCATGTGCAACTATGAGTATGATGGGAAAACTTACGATATCATGTGGCCAGCAAATTCCGAGTCACATGAAGTGATTGGATTGGTCTCATGTGCATATATTAATAAGTATGGTGGGGAAACTTACGAGATCATGTGCCCGGCAAATCCCGGGGTGCATGTGCTAAACATATGACCTGATCTTACGTGCAATTACTTGGATGGTAGGAGAACAAATGAAAGAATGTGGTAAGCAAGCAACGTATATTTAAGCAGCCCCTCAACTTCAGGGCGGCTTTCTGACATTAAACCTGATCATGTGCCTGGGAGATCCCGAATCACATGCGCTAGCCACATGTATTAGTTTCACGTGCAACTGTGCGTATGATAGAAAAACTTACGAGATCATGTAGCCAGCAAATCCCAGGTCACATGCACTGATCACATGTGTTAGTTTCACATGCAACTATGAGTGTGATGGGAAAACTTACAAGATCATGTGGCCAGCAAATCCCAAGTCACATGTACTGATCACATGGATTGGTCTCACGTGCATCCATTGCTATGGTTGAGAAAACTTACAGGATCATGTGCCTGGCAAATCCCAGGTCACATGTGCTAAACTTATGTGCTGGTCTTATGTGCAATTACTTGGATGATGGAAGAACAAACGGAAGAAGTTGGTAAGAGCAGGCGACGTATATTTAAGCAGCCCCTCAACTTTAGGGCGGCTTTCTGAGACTGAACCTGATCATGTGCCCGGGAAATCCCAAGTCACATGCGCTGGTCACATGCACCAATCTCACGTGCTCCCCAAGTGAATTCAGGTCAAAATAATAAGTTACTGGTGGGTTATAATGCTCATTTCTAATGTAACGGGGTGCCAGACGTCACGCCCCGAAATTACTGATCCGCTAGGGTAGTCAACCGACCCTGGAGGTAGTCAACCAACCCTGAAGGGTAGTCGACACTTGTGGAGCGAAATCCTTCCTGATACACATGGTGCACGGTAAAGAAGACAATCAGAAAAATGCCTTGCATCTCGGTACGTCTCTTCTACATCTCAAATGCTGACAG